>RJWJ010004546.1:0-75050 GCA_004363605.1 Indri indri
AGGGCAGAGGTCTGTCAACCTCCACAATGCCCACGTGGCACCCACAGGTGGAGGCCAGCCTTCTCAATGTCTTCACACAAATACAAAATCTCTTTAGGTAAGGTGGTGTCTGAGGCCTGGGCTCCCTGTACTGTTTATAGAAAAGTACTTGTAGCTGTAGATGTTTTAGATGGGTCATTGCGTCTCACTCACAGTTGTGTGTGGTTTAGACCCACGCTTTCTAACTTTAATACTCACGTGAACCACCTGGGCATCTTGTTGACATGCACTGTTCCCTAGGCCTGGGGCAGACCCTGAGAGTCTGCATTTCTAACAAGCTCCCAGGTGATGCCACCACTGCTGATCCATGAGCCACACTTAGCTCAGGGGAGCTGACTGTCTCCTCCCAGTCAGCATCAATGAGGCGGAACAGGTTGGTGGAAGCTGGGACTGGCTGGCATTCTGTCCCCGCTCCCCTCTGCTGACTTACACTGTAAGTAGGAGGCAACATGACAATGTGAGTTGGTCCCCACTTCTCAGGAAAGCCTCAGTAGGTTGAGGACAGGGCTGAGTTTTCTTCCCATCCATGTGCAAGGAGAAGGCCCCGAGGAAAGCTGACTAGATGCACCTGGTCCTCACTCTGTGCCTTAGCAGGGGACTGCCTGCTAATAAAAGATTTCATAAGATCCATAATTAGAACCTTATCAGATCCCAAAGGTGCAGGACACAATTGAAAATCACTCATCATACCAACAATAAGGAAAACTAAAACTTGAGCAGGAAACTACAATAAACAGGTTTATTGCCAAGATGAATCAGATGTTGGAATTCTCAGCCATCATAAAAGGGCTTTGGCCAGCAATTACAAATCCTCTTGAAACAAATTAAAAATTGAAAATGCCAGCAAAGTAATACATGCTATCAAAAAAGAACCATATGAAAACCATAGAACTGAAAAATACTATCACCAAAATATCCCCCAAACAAAAAACAAAACAAAAAACCAAGCTTGCCAGACGGACTCAACAAAAGAGGAGAAATGGCAGAGATAGAGTCATTGAACTTGAGGACAGATTAATAGGATTTACCCAATCTGACCAACAGGGAGAAAACAGACTACAGGGAGGGGGAAGACAAAAATTATCTCAGGGACCTGTGGGACAGTAACAAAAGAGCTAATATCATCAGAGTTCTGAAAAGAGAGAACAGAGAGAGACTGGAAAAGTAGTTAAAGAAACAATGGCTAAAAACTCCCAAATCTGGCAAATAGGATAAGTCCAAAGAAGATCATGCCAGGACACTTCACAATTAAACACAACCGGATTCATGTAACGATGTCACATCCTGATCATGGAGAGGGGGCTCAGTGATGGCACATCCAGGGAGGCCTGTGACAAAGGCCACCACACACAGGCACCACCTTCCCAGACACTCTTAGTGGGTCCTTCCTGCCTTTCAGATTAGGTCCTGCGGCTGCAAGATGGATGGAAATGGCTTCTACCCCCAGAAGGGCCTAGTGAGTTGGGGAGTAGACCTATAAACGATCTATGATGGTGAGACCATGTGAATTGTTCTGCTCTTGCTCTTCTGATGGGCCTGTCTGGACTTTGAGAAAGCTCCTCTGCCTTGCACATCTGTAAAATGGGTGCACAGGCTCATGTGCTGAGTATGGGATACAATTAATATACAGAAGATACATAGTGTAAAGTGCCTTTTTTAAAGCCTATTTTAGGGAGCTGGAGCCAGGCTGTCCCAAATTTGTGGAGCTCTGCCACTCCGACTGCGAGGCCCAGCAGCGGTCTCTGTGCTGGCTGGTTCCCTCTCTCCTGGCACTGGGACTCTGTGCAGATGCACTCGTGGTTCAAGAAATGATTCTCCATTTCTATAGATTGATGCATACATAGGAGACAAGATCACTGGAGTGTGATCTGGGTTTCTCAGTGCGTGTCATCGAGAGTGTTTAGTAGTCTTGTGAAATCACTTGCTGAAGGTGAGTTTCATTTTCCTGCGAGGACTCTGGGACCCTAGGACTCTGCCTTGGCAAACTCAGGATCTCATGGACTACGTGAATCATTTCCAGCTCTGGCTACTTTTCTGTGTATCTGCCAGCAACTCATAAATCCTTTCCAATAAAGCCGAAAGCCAACAGGAACTCCTACTTTGGTGTTTTCATATTCCTGTGCAAGGCTCACCAGCGAGAAAAGTGGGAGGTGGGACCAGGAGGGTAAGGACATCAGGCAGGGTGAGGAATGCAGCAAGCCCCACACAGAGCTCTGCAAGTCCCATCTAAGAGCCGTCCCCCTCGGGGAACAAGGAGGCCTGGCAGCGGGGCACTGGCCCAGGGAGAGACTGAATTCCTCAGGCTCGCAGGGGCAGGTGGAGTGGGCTCCGGCAGCCTGCGGACAGCTCTCCAGCAAAAAGACTCAGATGCTGGCATTGGGGACCACATCAGGGTTCTGGGGCCATCAACAGGGTACAGAATGAAAGGGGCCACCACACCTGGTGGTCTGTTTCGGCAACACTGTGGGAGCCTTGCTAAGTCACCTAATCTAGCCAGACTTCCTGGTCTCTCATTGGATGGCTTTGGACCTTTCCTCCCCTGGAGCCACCTTCTGCCCCCTCTGCTGGTGTCCCTTCTGGTCATCTCCTCATCATCAAGCGCTCGAAGCAAATTCTTCTGTATCTTTTCTTTTTCTCTTCTGTCTGCAACTAATTTTCCCTCTCTCTTACCAACGTGCAGTTCCTTAGTGTGTATCCTGGGTCCCTTCTTTTTGTGCCTTCTCAAGAATTTTAGATTTCTCTATATAGGGTCATCCCCACTTAGATGGGAGTGTTTTAGTGTCTCCCATCCTTAAGGGATAACAGTGCTCTGGGCTCTGGCTACTCCAGATGCTCCAGCTGCTCCACCCCAAACCCAGTCGCCTCTTGCCTGGATGACTTCCCTGCTGGACTCACAGCAACCCATTCCATCCCCGGGCCACCAGATGGACTCTGGAAATCCTAACTCCAGTCATATTAAAACCTTTCCACGGCTTCGCCTTGTGCTTCAGATAAACAGCCTGAACTACAAATGACCGCCCAGGCTCGACATGACCTGTTTCCTGCCACCTCCCTGCGCCGCCAAACCCTCTTCCCTGTGTCCGCCACATCCCAGCCCGGCCCTCTCATGGTGGCCTGGAGACTCCAAGCTTGTTTCTACCTTAGGAAGCTTGCATTTATCTGCCCTGCAGAAATGTTCTTCCTCGTGCTGTTTATACAGATATAGTAACCCTGACAGCCTTGCAAAGGGGATGCCACCCAAACCCACCTGTATTTCGCCCCTGCATAGTGTTTTCCCAAAACCAGGTCAACAGAAACATGTTTTGTCTTTTGCCAGAGACTGGGTGGCTGCTGGGATTAAGAGTTAGACGCACACAGCTTTCCTTCTGGGGGCATCCAATTGCTTCCTTTTCTATTAGCCACTAAGGGGCAGCTGCTTAACATTTTGGTGGCTGCTGAGATCGTGTATAAATAAACTTCATGTAAGAAAAGTAAAATTAGCCAGCACTGTTCTGGAAATGACATTGTCTGTAATGAGCTCTTTTTCCAAGAGTTCTAAAGGGGAGGATGGTGGATAAAACATGACAAGGGCAGAGACTTTAGAAGTATCAGCCAGAGGGGGCTGACTGCCACAGCGGACGACACAAACTGCAGGGGCCGGGAATGAAACCGCAGTCCTCACTCACAGCGCGGTCCTGTGTGGGTGGAGTGAGTCTCTGCTGCACGTGGGCATTCAGGAATTCGGGATCCTTCCACCAGCGACTCAGCCTTCCTCTTGGATCTGGGATCTCTCTCTGCTTACCTGGCAGATGGGTGGAGAGAGCAGGGGTTACATGTGGGGGTTTATGTGCAGGCTGGGAGGGAGGCACATCACCCTCTTCATGCTCTGTTGGCCAGGACTTAGTCACATGGTCTCGGGTGACCCCAAGGGAAGCTGGTAAATGCCATACAGGTACGTGCCAGGAGAAAGGAGAGCACAGGTATCGGTGAGAACCAGCTGTTTCCAACACATCAGCCTAAGCTCCCCACTCTAGAGAGTGTCTGCGGTTTGGATATGCCAGTGAGCTCCAGCGAGCAGGATGAGAATACAAAAGCAAGTACCAGCACAAACTCGTAAACCTGTTGGAGAAAGAAAGCATGATTTCAGTGTTGACCCTCACAATAATCTGTACCCGGCGGGATCTCTCACGACCCACAGTCCAAAGCCCAGGTCCCTCAGCTCAGTGAGGGACCTGCAGCTGCGCTGTGCTCCCAGCCGGGAGCGGTGCCCACCACAAATGCGTTTGGTCGCACACCGTGGCTGCCTGCCTGCCATGAGCCATGTCCATCTGCTCAGTGGCACTGCCACTTAAGCTGGCCCTCTGCACAGGGCACAGGCGCCTAGCCAAAGGGGGGCTGACGGGGAAGCCCCAGATTGGACATCTGCTCTTTCCAGAAGTCCTTTGTGTCAGACCCAGGCACAGGCAGGCCCCTCTTCCTTATTTTCCTTGACAATGGAAGAAAGGATGCTCCCAGGCGCCTCTGGCTGCCGGAGCCCTTGCTGTCTCTCTCTGAGGGCCTTAGACACCCCTGAGTCCAAGCTGGGGGCCAAGAGTGTGCCCTCCAAAACACTGCTGGGACTTTCTGGGTGGAAGCCATTTTCTTCAGGGCACAAAGTGGCCTGAAAAAGAAGAGTCCAGATGACGCCCAGATGAGTCAGGGCCGTGCCAGCGGAAGGCCAGCTCAGAGAGAGCGGCAGCTTTGCATACGGGGCAGAAGCCAGTAAAGGAAAATGAGGGGCTGGCTCCACACCACGCGGCGGCAGCGTTAGCTAAGACCGTGCCGCCAAACGGTCGAGATCGGCGTTCGATCGGACCCACCCACCAGAATAACCGCGTGATGCCGGGAGGTGGCCTAATCTCACTCTGCTTCAGTTTCCTCTCCCCAAAATGGAGATGATAACCCACAGGACCGTTAGGGAACTAGTTATTTAAAATGTTTACAACAGACCTCACCCATGGTGGGCAGCCCTCAGATGACAACTTGGTTCTTGGTTACTGGGCAAAACCTTGCACCCCAGCTCTCTGTGTGAGCCACCTGTGCACACGGTGCTAGGAGGAAGTGTTCGCTCAGCATCTGGACTCCCATACCCTGTCCCATACTGTGGTCACTAGCCACATGCGGCCACTTACATTTCAATTCGAATCCCTTGAGATGAAATAGACATCCATGCCCAAGTTCAAAAGCCACATGCAGCTGGGGACTACCGTGCTGGAAACCACAGAGAGAGACCATTTCCATCCCCACAGACCGCTCTGGCGGAGGGCGCTGATCCTGATCCAGACAGAGCCAGTGGACAGGGAGGTGCTGGCCTACCTGCTTGCAAGCCTGAGTCAGGTGAGAGTGTTTCTGGAACTGCTAGGCCACTGTAGCAGGGGCACAGTGCTCAGCCGTCTCTATTGCAGAGGGAGGGGGCCCTGAGAACTCTACAAATTGGAGAGAGGCGTTTGACTGCCAGGAAATATGTCCTTGCCAATGGCTGAGCTGATTTCTGCACGCACTGCGGGAGCCCCACCAACCCGCAGCAGAGGCTACAGGCGAGTGCGGTGGCTGGGCTAAGCTCAGGGTCTGCCCTCGGGGCGTGTCTGTATACAGCACGAGCCCTGCCCTTCCTCACCCTTGGGGTGTAGCTTGCCGTGGAGCTTCCAGCAATGGTGAGTCAAAATATAAAGCAACAAGCAAAAAGCAAACAGCTCCCTACACCTCACACTTGACCAATGCCATCTTCAACAAGAGACATGGTCGAATTGACCAGAAAGGCATTTTACATCTCATTTAATATTGCATTTTTTAGCGCAAGGTTTCAAATCCCAGGTATCTGAAAATACTGATGTTGGAGCAGAGGGAAAGGGGAGAATAGCATTTTCTTTAAGAGAAACACAAGAGCTAGGCCTATAGGAAGAAATAACGACTACAGTAATAATATAGTAACATCGGATTACAAGCACGAAGCAAGTGACCTCTCCCAGGTGCACCTCTAGGTAATAGAAGTGCATCGATGCGTTCTAAACTGCCAATCACACTGTGGGGCACATGTGATTATCATCACCACTCTACAGAGGAGGAAACTGAAACACAAAGAAGCTCAGTAACTTGCTGGAAGTCAGAGTTACTTGGATGCAGAACTGGAATTTGAACCCAGGTATCTGGGTGTGTGGCTTGGGCGCTTGTCCACTCTGCTCTCTTGCCTGAGTTTTAATCTTCTGCTTCTTAGAATCTTCAGTAGATATCGATCTCTCAGAAATGTGTGTCGATATGCGTGTCCCTCCCTCTGGAGTTGAACAGTATTTATAATATTAGCATGTCTTATATGCATTGATGTTTATATCAGAAGTCACAAACAGGTGGCCTGCTGCCTTCTTGTGTCATTTTAGGCTTGCAGCATTTTTTGGGGAAAAAAAAAACAATGATAATTTAAAAGAGGCACACGTAATTGTGTTTTTTTAACTTCCAGGTTTTCTTGAAAAATGGGAAGCTCTAGCGACACCAGCGCCCTGTGTGGTGACCATTAGCTGGGACTGAGTGGCAGGCGTGCCCGTGCCTCCCCTCCCCCACCCACCTACACATTTCCCCTGCTGGCGCTCTTTCTCTTTTTCTTTTTTTGCAGCTTATAGAAATATACATAACCACATACAAATAGTCCTACGTATTTAAATATACACTGTGGTGAGTTTGCTATCTGTGTGCACCTGTGAAGCCATCACCCCTGTCAAGGTAATAGACACATCCATCACCACAAAAGTTCCCTGGGCCCGTTCGAATCCCTCCCCACCTCCAGGCCACTGCCACTGCAGATTAGTGTGACTTGTCTACAATTTACATAAATAAAATCACATCCTTTTAGTTATCCTTTTTTCATCCGACTTCTTTCACTCAGCGTAATTATTCTGAGATCTGCCCATTTGCATTGGGCATTGTGGCTCACGTCTTTCTCATGGGGGTTAGCGTTCCATCGCACAGAGATGCCAGTCTGCTCATCCAGCCACCGTTGGTGGACACGGGCTGCTTCCAGTTTGGGGCTGTTACAAATCAAGTCGCTGTGAATGCTCAAGCGCAGCTCGTGGACACATGCTTTCAGTTCTGCTGGGTAGATGTCCAGGAGGGGAAAAGAGGGGTTGTACCACAGGAGTATGTTTGCCTTGTTAAGAAACTGCCAAATTGTTTTCCAAAGCGGGCGGATTGCACGTCCATGGCCAGGCATGCGTTGCCATCTGGCTTTGCCACTGTGGCGTGTCTGATAGCTGGTGTGGGAGGCTGTGTGCACAGACCCAAGGACGCGAAGGATGGGGCTCATACATAACACGGTAGTAGCGTGCTCATGGGAGTGTGGTAGAGTCCAAAAGCTTCACAGAGATGATGGGTCTAGGCAGAGTTTGGTTCCCCATTAGTGAGCTGTACCCTTGCAAGAAGGAAACGACTGGACAGGTAGTGAATTCACAGCCTTCCATGAACCCCTCGGGAAACTGAGGTCTCAGGCAAATGGCCACTGGGAAGACAGACAGGCCAGCAGAAGTCCCAGGAGCTGGACATTTGCTACACTGGAGCACAAGCTGCCCTGGGAGCCAGCAGGGATGTTAAACCAGATGTTCTGAGGAGCTGCTGGAGGCCAAGTGCAGGCTGGCACGAGTGCGTGAGGCTCCCAGCCTCTGCTGAGCGGTGTCCCAGGGATGAGTCATAACGGCAGAGCCTCAGTTTCCCAGGCCGCAGCGAGGACTTCTGCCTGAAGGTGCAGGGATTTGTTAGAGTCGGGTCTTTGGCTGCTCCTGAGGCTGCTCCCTGGAGGGGAAGGTGGCATTTTGCAGAAACCAGGGAGTGACATCATCTCTCACTCACTGCAGACCAACAATTTATTTTAAATGTGTGGCAGATGCTTGGAGCAGGAGGCAAGAAACGGGTCAGCACATTCATTTGACAAATACACATCGAATGTGCTCTCTACATCGGGCCCTGCTGGGGCCTGGGGCACAGCAGTGTCTAAGGCAGCTCTGTCCTCAGGGAGTGCCCACTACCAGCGGTGACAGATGTATCAACAGGTCGTTACCAAGAACGGGGTAACGCCTTACAACAGACTGGACTCTGGGAGCCAGACAGCCTTCCCAGAGGAGGTGATGCTTGGTTTAACTCCTGCTATTTCCAAGAATTAGCTCGAGTCAGGTGGGAGGGGCTCAGATGGACAGGGAGGAGGTGTGCCGGGCAGGGCCGCCCCCGCATCCCAGGCATGGAGTCAGAATGGGATGTCCGTATTTCTGGAGGTTCGGGATGCTGGAGCATCAAGTATGTGTGTGTACGGGGGAGTCCTGAGGTCACGGCCATTCCCCATGAGCTCACAGCCCTCAGGAGGCATGCTGTCCCACAGGCCGACCCTGGGGACGGGCCAGGGGAGAACCTTAATGCAAAGATGTGTGTGATGTGTCCCCAGGGTCAGGTGAAGCCCTTCTGCTCCCTTGGATCTGGAAGCCCGCAGCTGTCCCCACATCTGGATCACAGGTTCATAAATGCCTTCAGGCATGGAATAGCACCATCTCTTAAAAGTTTATCATGAAAACGTAGAAAGAATATAACCGACACTCCTGTGCACACCGCATGGTTTCACTCAAATTCATATTTTGCCATATTTGTTTTCAGATGTTTTTCTTGTAAGGAATGAAATGTGCCAGGCAGAACTGAAGTTTCTTTTGTGAGCTCCTGACCCGAGCCCTCGTTTCTTCTCCACAGATGTGACATGCCTGTTCCTCCACACAGCAGTGCCGTAGCGTGTGGTGCGAATGCTACCCGGGTGGTGTCAGCTGTGAGCATCATTCCTCCGCTCACTTTTCCACTGGGCACAGTGTTTTAGAGACTTACCCACATCGGCACACGGTTATTTATTTTTACTGATGCAAATATTCTATCACCCAAGTATAAAAACTTCATAGGTGCTTCTATTTAAGGATATTTAAAATGTTTCCAAAATCCTTATTATTTACAATAATGCTTGAATGAATCTCTTTAAAATGGGGACGAGGCGAGTGTCCCCTGGGGTAGCAGTTCCCACACCCGGCTGCCGCAGTGGTCAGCTGGAGAGCGTGCGCAGGCCCCGCAGGCCCTGGCCCAGAGTTCCGCGGCCTCCTCTCTGGGGTGTGGCCAGGGTGTCGGCAAGTCTGTTAAAGCATCTTTTTACATGATTTATTGATCACGAAGTTTCTTCTTTGATAAATTTCTTATTTATGTCTGTTTCCCATTTTCCTAGTCAACATTCATAATTTTAATGTGGGAGTTTGGATATTATTTATTAATTTACATGTGACTTCTTTGTCCATTATGGATGTTGCAAATCTCTCTGGCTGTGGTTTATCTTTTAAAAATTTATTACGTTATTTCTATTTAATTGTTTTTGAATCCATAAAACAGCCATGTGATTCAGAAATTAAAATGATTTGTGATTCACCCCTGTCAGCCTTCAGCCTGGCCCTTTATTTGTATTAACCTCTGAATAAGCTACTGAAGTGGCTGCTACTATCATCTCCATTTTACTTTATGGAGGGGGATGCTGAGGCACCCAGGTGTGTCCTGATGTCTGGGGCACACAGCTGAGTCAGAGCTGCCACCGTGTCCTGTGGCTGCCGGGGCCACACTACACAGAGCCCGGGGTCGCGTGCTCCCCAGGGGGACTCCCGACCGCTGCAGGTGGTGGCAGAAGGGTGTTTCTCCCGTGTTGCATGCCCTCCTGGCCTGTGTTGGGATAGTATTTTTTAATGCTAAAAATTAGCTAAAGGGTAAAACTGAACTGTCTCACCTTTAATAAGAGGAGGGGGAGTGAAGAGCAGGAGTGAGAAGCAAGAGTGGCCACAGCAGACTTGAGAGCAGAAGTACCTTCCCACCAGTGCCCCTGGGCCTTTGGCCTGTCTGCATGCTCGAACTCCTAGATAGACTTAGATGGTGACAGCACATTCCAGGGGTCGCCTGGCCCATAACGGTCAAATACAACACACTTGGAGCCCTTGGTCCGGGGGCCTGTGAGGGTGAGGCTGCTTCTCCTCCGGCCTCTCTGGCGTCCCCATGGTGCTGGCTGCTCTGTGGCTCTAGAAAGACACGGAGGGTTTATTCCATGATTTCCCCAGGCCTGAGGCAAAGACCCACGGGCACCACTGTGCGGAGATGGAGCTCCTGGCTGAGCCGGCTCTGGACTCTATCCTGCAAGGGGAGATGCCGTCTCCTAGCTGGGGAATCCTGCCTGGTGTTTGGTCTGACCAGGTCCGCAGGGCCGTCTCCGACTGAACCGTGGCTCCGGTCTGAAGCGGAGTCTGGACGCGAGCATGCCACCTTCACGGCCTCCTCAGGATCCCAAAGGTCCAGGGCTACCCGAAGCCAAGGAGGCCGCTGCTAAGGGCGGCATACCAGGGCGGTGCCGTGCGCGCCCAGGCGGGACCAGCCCTCGCACGGGGCGCCGTGTGCACGGCCCGCCCGGGACCCCGCTGGCAGGGCACCTGTTTGAGTACTGTGCTGTGGCCGCACGCACTTTGCCTAAGGTTAAGTGAATAAGCCACACGTTCAGCTGGAGGTATTCCTTGGGTAACGTTCCAGATCCGATGTTTTCTTTTTTCTCAGGACAGGAAACTAGATTGGAAATTATGGAGAATAAATCCTGAGAAACAAGAATATGGTTCCAAGCAGCCGAGTCGAAACACAATTCGTTTCGCTACTAGGCACTGAATGTGTGTCGACAGCTGCTCCCGCTGCTGGGAGTCTACCAGGAGGCTCTGTCTTCACGGATACCTGCAGGTGAAAGCTCTTCTCGCAGTCCCACTAATTTCCTGCTGCAAATATTAGCAGTTTTAAAATGGAACATTCATCACTTATGTTAAAACAGCTGGTTCCACAGCAGGGGGACTGAGGGGTATGACGGAGATCTCCCTTGATTCCAGGGTCCCAGCTACACCAGATCAGTGCCCACTTCTATGCCCACTCCACTGGGTGGATGTGACAGGCCACCTTGAGGGGACAAGTGGCACCGAATTGTAGCTTCACATCAGAGCTGACTGGGAGCGGTGTCTGGGAGCCTCTGGACTGAACTCTGCATGTCAGTGATGAGGAAAAGGTCTGAGAGGCATGTCCTTGCTGGCATGTGGCTGGATTGCCCTGTGCCCAGGGCTGCTAGAACTCGCGGGATGCGGGCCTGCTACATCCCAGTGGGGCCACCTTGGAGGGGCCGGCTCAGGGGGCTGCAGCTTCCGTCCCGCCTCCAGTGGACCTGGGCCGGGTTTCTCAGCCCATGCGCTGCCCAACAGGCGTGGGTGCTTCTGGCCCCGCTCCGCTGCGGTCCCCCTCCCTTTCGCTGGTAGTGAAAGGTCACTGTGCTCCTTAGGAGTCCTAGTTGACATTGTCTGTCTGTCCGCCCTTAGAGTTTAAAGGGACCTCAGAACCCATCTGGTCCAACTCCTCATTTAACAAAAGGATTGAAACCAGCATGATGCCCTGACGGAGTTGGGCCCTGGGCAGCATGCAGTCTCTGAAGGCCTCCTCTCTTTGCCACACTTCTCTGCTGTGGCGGAGGAAAGGACAGGCATGTGCGAGAAAATGCCCTTGTCTTCCATGGCACGGCTGTGCACACCACACCGTGCCCCAGCACCACAGCCGCTCGCCCTGTAAATCTGGCGTCCCCGCCAAGCGTCAGCGATGACCTGAAGCTCATTGTCAGTGTGAGCACAGTGGCAGCCATGCCAGGGTCCCCAGGCCAGACTGCAGGGTAGGCACTCATTCCCAGGCACCCTCCCTGCCGTGGACACGTTCTCTGCCTGGGAGCCCTTTCCCTGGCCTGCCAGTAATCCCACCCTGTGCCCAAGCCCCTTCCCAGGGAGTCTGACCTGACCCCTGGTCATGCCCGTGCACAAACACGGCAGCACATGCAACACACACACACATGTGCACACACACCGCACACACATACAACACACACCCACACATACACGTGCACGTGTGTGCAGATCCACACATACACCACACATATCACACACAAATACACACATGAACACACACACACTATGCACACCCTGTCTGCACACCCACACACAGATACCACAACACACACATCACACCAAACACACTATATACATATACACACACACACACAGCCTTCTTCTAGCCACTGATTAAACATAACCAGGGAAAAATAAAGGGGTGTGTGTGTGTATGTCTATGTGTGCACATGTGTGTGTCTTTTAATGATTGAAATTATTCACATTAAAAGAGCTTAACCCTCTCATGAACTTTTGCATATTGAGAAGTGAGCTAATATTTTCTTTAAAATTTTAATGGGTGTTGCTTAATCACTCTCCAAAGAGTTGTGCCAATCTGTATTCCCACAAACAGGTTACGAATATGCCTAATTCCCTGCAGCGTCACCCACATACTGGGTGTTATTCAACTTTTTAATCGAGGCCCATCGGACAGGTAAAACAGGGTATGTTGCTGAGATGTGCTTGTATTGAATTACGAATGAGCTTTAGGAATCTCTTAGTTTGTTTATTAGCTGATTTTACATCTCATTTGCAAACATCCTCCACTCGCTTTTCTTTATGGTTGTTCATCTTTATCTTAGGGATTTGTGCAATCCTCCTGGGGAGGAAATAGCCATGTGTCAAATATATCAGATATTTCTTTCCAGACAAACATTTTTTTTAAACTTTGTTTCCCTACACAGAATTTTAAAGTATTTTCACATAGTCAAGTATTTTTGTCTTTCCCATATTGGCTTTGTCTAGGGGTGCTGCTTTTAAGAATGAGAGAACTTGCTTTTTAGGCTTCTTGTCTTGTGCAATTAACGCTTCTGCAATGCCAGTAAAACTGTCTTGAAGCTGACACCTCCATACTTTGCGTTTTAATGATTACTGCCTGCCCATTTAAAGTGGAAGATTCACCAAAAAGCAGTGAGACAAACAATGGCTTTAAATTCCAAATAAGAGAAAAATGTTGTCTTCAGTTTCTCGAGGCATTCTAGAGGGCAGGGACTGTTTCTTCTATTTTCTCTGATTCTGCATGGGTGCACAAAGGGGTTTAAAAAATACCTATTAGAAATTAAAGAAGATCTACATAAATGGGAAGACATTCCATGCTTGTGAGTAGGAGAACTTAATTTTGTCAAGAAGTCCACCCTGCCCAAAGCAATCCACACTCAACACAATCCCTATCAACAGTCCAATGGCCTTTTTTGCCGAAATGGAAAAGCCAATCCTCACATTCAGATGGAATTGCAAGAGGCCCTGGATAGCCAAAACAATCTAAAAAACACAGAACAAAGTTGGTAAACTCATGATTCCTGATTTTAAACTTAGTACAAATCTATAGCAGCCAAAATCATGTGGTACTGACACAGAGATAGACAGACAGACTAATGGAATAGAATTGAGAGTTCAGAAATAAACCCATACATCTGTGGTCAATTGATTTTCAACAAGAGTGCCAAGTCCATTCCATGGGGAAAGAATATTATTTCCAAAAGATGGTGCTAGAACAACTGTACATCCACATGTAAAAGAATGAAGCTGGACACCTGCCTCACACCATGTACAGATTAACTCAAAATGGATCAACAACCTAAAAATAAAACCTAAAACCATAAAACTCTTAAAGAAAACATAGGGGCAAATTTTCATGAACTTACATTTAGTAATAAGTCCTTAGATAGGATGTTAAAAGCACAAACGATAAAAGAAAAAATATATAAATTAGACTTCATCAGAACTAAAAACTTTCATGCATGAAATGACATTATCATGACAATGAAAAGACAACCTACAGAATGGGAGAAAATATTTAGAAATTTTATGTCTGATAAAGGTTTACTATCCAGAATTTACAAAGGACTCCTACAACTCAATAACAAAAAGACAATCCAATTAAAACTTGGGCTTGAATAGACACTTTTCCAAAAAAGATATTCCAATGGCCAATACGTACGTGAAAAGATGCTCAACATTATTAGGCATTAGGGAAATGCAAATCACAACCACAGTGAGAAACCAGATCAAATCTCTGTAATGGCTATAATGAAAAAAAGGAAAGTAACAAGTGTTGACGAGGATTTGGAGAAACTAGAACCCTTGTACATTGCTGGTGAGGATGTGGAATGGGGCAGCTGCTATGAAAACAGTTTGGTGCTTCCTCAAAAAGTTAGATAGAGAATCACTACATGTTCCAGCAATTCTTCTGTATGTGCCCAGAGGAATTGGAAGCAGGGACTTGAACAGATATTTGTATACACATGTTCACTGCAGCATTATTCACAACAGCAAAAAGGCGGAAACCCAAGCGCCCGGGATGAATGGATAAACAAAATGTAGTTTATACGTGCAATGGAATTGTATTCAGAAGTAGAAGGAAGGAAGTTCTGATACATTCAACAACGTGGATGAACTTTGAAAACATAACGTTAAGTGAAACAAGCCAGACTCGAAAGGAAAAATATGATTCAATTTGTATGAAATATCTAGAATAAGCAAATTTATACAGACAGAAATTAGATTAGGGGTTACTAGGAGCCGAGAGGAGGAGACGGGGAATTGTTGCTTAAGCAAGTGCAGAGTTTCTGTTTGGGGTGATGAAGAAGTTTGGAAACAGACGGCGGGGCCAGCTGCACAGCGCTGGGAATGTGATTGATGCCACCGAATTGTACACTTAAAAATGGTTAAAATGGCAAATGTTACGTTCTATTTTAACACAATTTTAAAAATTACTAATGTTTTATATCAAAACCACTGAATTTTAGACTTTTCCTAGATGATATGTATAGTATGTGGATGATATCTCAATAAAGCTGTTAAAAAATTATTTTTAAACGGGCCTGGTCACTAACTGTCAGTCATTTCAGATTTTACAACTTCCTTGCAGAGATACTTAGCAAAAATGATCACCCTTTGAAAATGAGAAAGGAACAAACAGCCCCCGGCGCTCATGTACAGAGTTCAGAAGAAACCCCAGGTAACTTTGCTTCTGTTTCAGAATGGGCCTTCACCACCCCCACTTCGGGACGCAGAGTCCAGTGTGTGTGTCAGTCGTGTTGCTGCTGGGACCCCCCGGTCAACTCTCAGGGCCTCAGGTTCTTGCTCAGCCGTCAGTGGCTGGGCTGGGGCTCTCTGTGACCCCAGGATTTTGTGTTGCAGCAGCGAGCAGAGAGCCTGGAGTCCAGCCACTTCCTTCTTTCCATCAGCTCCTCCACTGGGCTCTTGCTCCTGCACCGACAGGGACAGGGACTGGCCTGTCATGCTCCGCCCCACACCTGTGAGTCTCCTCCAGTAAGCACCTGGGGCATTTTCCACCCCCTTCATTTGCCCCGTCACAGGCAGGCCACCTGGAGGAGGCTGCATGCTCCACAGGTACACATAGGTACTCACGCCATGTGCCTCACTGTGCGGATATTAAGGCGGGCCCCTGCTGGAGCTAGGTCCTCAGGTCCCTGAGAAAGGCTCCATCACAAATAGTTTTGTTTTCTCTAACGTGGCCTTGGCAACAGTCAATTTTTCTTACATGTGGGATAAATTGGACTTTTCTTCAAAGGTCGCCAGCAATGCCAAATGCTGGTACAGAGGCGGGGCGGAGAGAGCAAGCCCTGCTGGCCACTGCGAGGGGGAGAGGGCATACTCCTGCCCAGGCCGGTTCATGCACGTGAGGGCGACAGCATTCCCATGCCACACAAGCCACCCACTTAAAGTGCGCAGTTCAATGGCTTTTAATATATTCATGGAGTTGTGAGTCCATCATTACAATTTATTTTAGAACACTTGCATTACCTCAGGACAAAGCCCTGAGACCCGTAACCCCCACTCCCTGACCCCCCACTTGACCGCTGCCCTGCCCTCAGCCTACGCAGTCCATACTCCGTGCTGACTCAGCGAAGTTGCCCGTTCTGGAGAGTTCGCACGAATGGAATCGTATGTGTCAAGGTCTGCCCAGGCCGTGGCGTCTGTCAGTGCTTCACCCCTTTTTATTGCCGAATAACATCCTGTTTTATGGGTACGTCACAGCTATTTGTCCATCATCAGCTGATGGACATTTGGGTCGTTGCTACTTTTTCATCACTACGCGCAGCGCCGCTTTGGACATCCATGTACGTATTTCTGTATGAGCACAGGGTCTTTTTCCCCGGGTGTGTATCAGGAGCGGAATTGCTTAGTCATGGGTAACTGTGTTTAGCCCTTGGGGGAGCAGCCCGACCATTTTCCAAAGCAGCCCGTGTCATTCCACGTTCCGGACAGCAGGGCACGAGGGCAGCATTGCAGTGTTTAAACTAAAAAGCCACTTTGGAAAACGGTTGGTTAGTTCCTCAAATGCTAAGACAGAGTTACCGTCTCACTTAGCAATTCCACTTCTAAGTATACACGCAAGAGAAATAAAAACATGTGCACACAAATCTTTACATGAATATTAATAAAAGCATGATTCATATTGGCCAGAATGTGAAAGGCTAGTCATAAAGGCCACACGCCCTGTGATTCCCCTTATGCGAGGTGCTGAGAGGGGTCGCATCGTGGAGACAGAAACAGAAAGCAGGCTGGCAGTTGCCGGGGGCTGGCGGCGGCCAGTGGGGTGGGTGCACTGCTAATGGGTACAAAGTTTCTTTCTGGGGTGATGACATTGTTCTAAAATTAGAGTGTGGTGATAATTGTACAGCTTTGTAAATATTCTCAAAACCACTGAACTATGCATTTAAAAAGGTGAACTTTATGGTATGTCAATTACAAACTGACAAAGCTGTTGAGAGAGAGAGAGAGAGAGAGAGAGAGGACTGGCCTTTGTCACTCTGCTCCCCTGGCCTCGCTGCTTGCCCTGAACACATGGGGATTCAGTCTCTCTCACGCCGTCTGTCTCTCACACACACTCTCTCATGTGTTTTGCTCTTTCTCTTTTCGTTTCGCCCTTCAAAAATATCAATCAAATTCTGTCCGCAGTGTGAGGAGACACTGCCAGGTTGCTGAGATCTCAGAGGGACGGGGCAGAGGAAGTTGGCCATGAGGGCCTTGCATCCCGGTAACCACAGGGCACGGGGAACCCACGTGGGCCTTCCTCCTCCCATCAAAAATGCGTGCAGATGTGTGTAAAATGTTACGCCTTCAAAAGCACACGCAGGGACCAGGGAGAAGAGTGGGAAGGGCGCTGGGTGCTGGAGTGGGGAACTCGAGCCGATGCCCCAAAGCTCCAGCACTGGTTGGCATGCGGTCCAGCAGGTGGGCCCCAGAGCGGGACAGGGACATTCTGCTAGGGAAGGCATGCAGGCTGTGGACGCTGCCACCTTGGTGATGGGTGGCAGTGGGGGTCAGGGGTTGGGAGGGAGGGGGATCTGCAGAGAGCAGGGTGGGAAGGAGGCTGCAGCCGGGAGGACTGGTAAACTGCACTGCAGGCGGGACGCCAGAGAGAATCAGCAGGACGCGGATGAGACACAAAACAGATTGTAGCAGGCAGCAGGGTGCGCTTCGTAATGAAAGGAGCCCATCGATGCCTGTGCTGGGGAGACCTCTGTGACCTCTGCCCAGGAGCCGTGTTGCGTGAACGGGAATCCCTTACACAAGCAACTGTGATCCGTGAACATCTTGCTTGAAGTATTCTGCAGACGGGGATTCTCCTCCAGCAAGTATTATTGCTCTATGTGCCCAAAAGTCCAGTATCGTGTCTTTACTCTGGGACCATCCCTTCACCCCTACAGTCAACAGAAAATTGCATCCCAGACTGGTGCTTGAACTTCATGTTTCAGTAAAGTTTATTCTTCCTGCTCTACTCATTCACAATTGGCAACGTTCTGAATGAATAAAATTAAGTTTTTCCTACCGGTACTTAACTATAGATTAAAATTTAACCAGAACAGCTGGGCAGTTTTACAGTCAAGTCTTGACAGCATGGAGAGCACGAAAGGCACTCGGAGCACGCCTCGCCCTGGCCAGGGCAGTGTGTGTTGGAGCCCTGCAGGGCAGCCACCGCTCGGAGAACCTGCCGAGGGCAGCCCAGTGAACATCAGCGTGGTCAGGGAGATTTCCTAAGATTGGAAAGATGCTTTTCCTATACCTACGTGAATGCATCCTGAAGCCAATGTAGAACTAAAAAAATGTACCCTCAATCCGTGGCTGATCAGTACCACTGTTATCCCTGGACTCTGTGAAGAAACAGAAGCTTGAATCAATGTATTTTAAACACAGTCTTAAGACTTTAAGAGCAATTACAGGTAAGACTGGGATTGAAATTGGTATGGTAGGCAAGGGCAGAACAATCAGCCTCAGCCCTGACTGAATTCCCATCCTCCCGTCGTATTAGAGGGAACTCAGAACCAGACTGCTCGGGTGCCGAGCCTGGCCCCGTGCTTTCAGATGTGCTACATGTGGAAAAAAAGTCAAAGGAATAATTGTATTTACGTTGCTGAATTGTTACGAGCGTTAAATGAGTTTCGCTATGCTTTGCACGTAGTAGCACTCGATCAATATTTATTATCATTATTACTGGCTTATCTGAATTAATAAAAATATCAAGTAGAACCAGCATAAACGGGTTTGCCCAAAACACAACCGGCTCCCGGAAAGCTTACACTGAGGGCTTCCTGGGTGTCGATGTGGAAACAAGCCAGCCTGTGGACTCTGTACGATGGTCTTCCAAGTCCTTCCCAGACGCGAGCTGGACGTGTTCAGATAAGAATTCTCTATGTGCCAAAGGCAGGTGGTGAGTCCTGGAGAGCACCATTCCCAGGCCACCAGGGCTTCACTGGCAACTTGCCTGGGGTCCACAGCTGGCAGGAGGCTCTGGCTGTGCTCGGGCTCTTCTGCCCACGCGCGCACCTCTGTGCTAACACCCTCCACTCTGAGCAAAGCAGTCAGCTGCTTGGGTTCATGCACATGCGAGCCCAGCACTGGGGGTACATGTCAGTGCCCTGGAGCTCTGTGACAGCCACAGCCTGACCGGTTGGGGCCTGGCGTGCAAGCATCTCGCAGACCCGGTGTGATCTGACAGGTCAGTTGGGTTGAAGGCAATTCAGAACATGGCTACTGTGGCTGTTTTCTTTTCTTTCTTTGCATTACACAAGTAACACATGCCCGCTGAAAAAGACAATCAGATAATAAAGAAAAGCACAAGGAAGGTTAAAATTACCTTTACTTCTACTGCCCAGTGGACATGCTTTCTGAAAATGTGATCCATTTTGGTTTCCAAACTATTTTTGGAACTAGAGAGTTTTTTGGTTTGTTTGTTTTTGTTTTTCCAAATTGTGGTAGATGAATGAATGAAAATTCAGCCTTAAATTCCAAACTTTTAAGAATTAAATTTATGTGTCTTATCTGCAATACACATCATCAGACATTGACAAAGTGAGAAATGGCCATCCCAAAGGACAGAGGCCTCAGAAGAAACCACCCCTGCCAACACCTTGTCTCAGACTTCTAACCTCCAGAATTGTAAGAAAATAAATTTGTTGTCTAAGGCAAAAAAAAAAAAAAAAAAAAAGACAAAGTGATTTTGAGAACACATCAAACGGCAGGTCATTTGTTGTACACTCTGAGGCACGGGTACTCATGTTCTCTCCAAGGAATTCCAACACTTCTAACGATGCTGGTGCAAAGGAACGGCAGTCTTGCCCCGGTTGGAATTGAAAGGTAGGTAAGCTGTCAGCCTGCAGCCTCCTGGTCTAATGAACCTGGCTCAGCAATGTTTGTGAGACAGTAATAAGCATCTGTTTTCTTTTTCCATTTTCTCATGAGGTTACCTATCCTTTTCTGTATGTGTCAACTGCAAACCCAGGACTTGACTTCAGGCGAAAATTAGGAATGATGCACATTTTCAAAAAAAAAAAGAAGAAGGAAAAAAGGTGCAATACCATTCACTTCCTCTTTTAATGTTTAATTTTCTAAAGTGAAACCTGCTGCCTTTTACAATGCATATTTGTTCTTTGACCAAATTGCTATTTTGCCAAGCATAAATTATTTGAATTTTAGAAACACTAATTAGGAAGTCAGTCGATGCTGCAATATTTCTTTTCCCATATATTTGTTTCTCCCTTATAAAGTGTGAATTCTGCATAAATGTGATGCAGGAAGCTCGCAGAGCCAAGGCTGGAAGGGAGCACAAATGCTCAAGGTCATCTGTGTCGTTCGCCGTATCTCCCAGGACTCTGGCTTCGGTGTGGCTTTGCAGCAGTCTAACATAAACGAGAAGGTTTTAGGGTTCTGTTTCTTGCTCTTGCATCCGCTATGTCACGGCTGCTGTTTCTCTCTCGGCACTAGGAGGGTGTTTCTCTCCCTACTCAGGAGGGGACCCAGCCAGTGTTCGCTGCCCCACAGGAACTGGGCTGCACCATTGTCTTCTCTGCCCACCAGAGACGGCAGGCACCGCAGCACAGACAGCCCGGAGACACCCACAGGCACTGATCCTCTCTCTGTCCCCGTGTGAACTTTCGAAAGCAGCCTGCTTGTTTTTCACTTTTATCCCTTATTTTGTGTCCTCTAATACATGGATTCTGTCTCCACCATTTCATTAAAAACTAGAAGTTTAGACTAAAGAAGGTCTCCAAGGGTCTTTTTTATTTTATGTGTTTTTTTGCTAAATCCACACACGCACACTTTTTAGGTATTTGTATTACTTGGCATCCTACGTCAATCGCCCATGCAGATGGCTCTCAAATCTGAAACTTCAAATCCTACTTTTATTTTGACCCCTAGGTCAGTCTCCATTTCTCAGTGGACCTGGGCATCCTTATTGAGACAAGTCTGAGACTTAACTCATGATGTCCCCAGTTCGAAGCCCACTGACCTGTGCTGTAACCCTATGTGGGGAGCAGGGCCACCATCCACCCTCTGTTCAACAACACACCTGCGGACAGTTCTGGGTGCTGGAACCCGGCCTCTCAACCCTGCCAGTCACCCCCCAACCCTGCGAATTCTCACTCTACCCCCTTATCACAGGTCCCCCCACCACTCCTTACCACTCTCAGTTTCTCATACGTAGTATGTCAGAAACAGCCAAGTCACTAGCCCTCAGGTCAAGAAAAAGAATATTCCTAGCATTCCAGAAGGCCCTGAGTTGCCTCTTCTGGGTAACGGCTCCTTCCTCCTTCTACAGGCAACCATGAGCCTGGTTTCAAGAACTCACTTCCTCGCTTTTCTCCTGGTTTCAGCTCCAAGACATGCATCCCCAATGTGCCTGTCTCTGCGCAGCGTGTTCTTCTATTCCTTGACTTGCATTCCATCCTCCTTTCTGATCCACCATCGTGTGCCGAGGTTCCTCCTGCTGTGAATTGTCATCATTGCTGTGTAGCGCTCCTTGACATGAGTAGCACACTTTATTCCCACTTGTCACTTGGTGGACACCTGGGGGTTCTGTCATAGTAACACTGCTGTGGATGCAGTGCGGCTCCCTCGCACTGTGTGTCTGAGGGCCCTACAGTGCCTTCCGTGGTGGGGGGGGGGTCCCAATTATCTACCCCATCGTCACTTGAAGGGGAAGTGTGACATGAATTTTTAAGTGATTTTTGTAGTGTCTGGTTGATGGTTCTCTCTTTCTTTTTACCTTCCACATGAGGGATCTTTCCGAGGCACAAATTTGATGACGCCACCCTCCTGTGTAGCGCCTTTTCGGTGGCTCCCTTTGCCCTTGGACAGCATCTGTACTTCCCAGCAAGGGCATTTAGGGCCTAGTGTGGTCAGGCCTCCGTCCTCCCGTGCAGATTCCCACCCTGCCATTTGCCCACCTTGACCTATTAATCACCCACCAGAAGCTCTGGCTGCCTCTGAAGCACGGTGGGCTTTCTTCAACATCTGCTCTTTACACCTCCTTGTGTAAATCAAATCCCCGAGGGGAACATTTGCTTCTCTCCAGCCTGAGGTGGGTACCGGTCCCAGGATTCTGGACTCACTCCAGGCTTGCATTTGCTACAGCGGCTATCACGACGCGCTGGACGAGTCTGTTTACATTTTATTTATTCACACCCTGCCTTCTTATGCAAAAGGGTTGTATAGCTAAGATACAATAAATATGGAGCCATATAAGTAGACAGCAATCAAAGTAAAGCAAAGTACAGCCAGACTACATGATAAGGGGAACACTGGAAATTAGACACACAGGCTATAGGGTGCCATGTGGTCATTGGAATTGGATCCCAGCAGTCCCTGAGAACAGGGCCACAGAGCAGGTGTCCGTCTTCACCACACAGTGAGAATGGGGGATACATTCCATCCCTGAGCGCCCAGTGCCTGAGACCTCCTTGGTTCAGTAGGTCCATGCGGACGTAGGAGTAGATGCCCAAGACAATAGGCACCTGTAGGAATCATTGTCATCTCACTGAGTGATGCAGAATCAAGATGGGACACGTGACTGGACTCACTGAGACATCAGAAGGATGGTGCTGTCCGCAAGCTACAGTTGCTAGCTAAACTGTCTGCAGGGCAATCTGTCAACAGATGTTCCTGAGGCTGAGCAGGCATAGGACTAAAATAACTCTTTTTGATCTTAAACATTCACACTTTCCAGTTTTATGAATTTTTTCACACAGTTATAGGAAGAACCCTCGGGATTTAGGTAGAGTTAGAAGCTGTCTAATAATAACTGTCCCCAGGGACCTAGGAGGGCCGGCAGGTAGGAAGTGATTTGTTTTGAGACCAATGTCATCAACTAGGTTCGTTCACAGCCGTCATCCGAGAGGCTGCCACATGCGCGGGTGGGACGTCAGGGATGAGGACCTTACAATCCCCTCCTGGAAGCTGCCTCCCTTCTTTCCTTCTGCTCACCGAGTGCTGATGGCATCGCATGGATGGACTGAGATCGCCGCCTGCCCCTTTAAACTTGACCTGGGAAAGCAGGGATGTTCCACTCAAGCCAACGAGGAGGTTTCACTTATTCTGATTTCTCTTGGGAGAGGCGCTAAGATGATAGGTCTCCTTTTTGTTGTGTATCCCATCACGCTGCACTCTTACTAACCAACACTCTCATTTTCTGGTTTCTCTGTCACAGTTCTATGCCCGGAGCAACGTGGCGGTCCCTCAGAACACACATGGTTCATTCAGCAAGCCAGACAATGGCTGTCCTGTAGGCTGATTTGAATTTTGCTTTTTGGTTATATTCCTTGTAAAATGTGATTCTTAAATCCCCAAATTCTAAGCCTGAAGGAAGGGAGGATGCGTGTGATGCACTGGCTCACCCAAGGGTGGACAGAAATACACCCGGAAGGGAAACCAGAAGCTGAGCGTCTCCTTGGAATTGAAGGGAAAAAGCCAGGTCAAGAGGCGGTGCTGAAAAGGCAGGGATTGCATCGGGGCCCTCACCTCAGCATGGGTCCTCCCTCCCGTGGCCACCTCACCCTGGTCGCTCCTCAGCAAGCTGAGGAGCCGCGACTGAGCCCAGCACTCAGATGATTGGTCCATCTGTCGCCCAATATGCCTCATCCCCATGTGCACCCATCCCAGTAGATGCCCGAGGACCCCACTTTAGACTCCAGGCCCCCCCACCCCGTGTGAACACTGATGGTTGACCCCATGGCACGTCCCTCCTGTCCCGCCACTGTGTCATGGGCCCTGTTTCCTCGAGCTCCCTGCTGACCTTTGCCCTCACCTTCTGACAGCTGGGCTGTCCTCTGAGATCACCGCCTCACCGCAGACCTCGCCACAGGACGCTGTGGGGATTTATTCTCACGCGCTGCCCACATCAGGACCAGGAGGCGGAGCTGACTCCTCCTCTCTCTTATTGCTCCTTCCAAACCTTTCCTCTCCCTCTCTCCAAGCCAGAGTCCCTGACACGGGAGGCTCTGTCCGTCCACCCCTGCCATCCTCTGCCCTTGGTCATTGCCACTCTCTTCCGACCTGGTCCTCCTCCGTCATTGAGGACGCTGGGCCCAGCCACAGTGCTGTGCCCTGCCCATCCCGGTCATCATCGCTGCGGTGTCGCTGACCTCGCGGGTGGCTGGGCGGTCATCTGTCCTAGTTCTCCGGGACAGTCCAAGTTTAGGCCTATTTTCCTGGTTGTTGGCGCCACTTTCACTCTCATGTATCCCAGGTTGGAATATAAATTATATCACTCTACTGTCACTTCTTCGTCTTTCTCTGCTTTCTCCTCTGCCCCTCTTCAGCCGGTTCCTGCTCCATCGTGTCCAGGACCTGCGCTCACCGATGCGAGATCTCAGCGCTGAGCACCCCAGAGCGTGAGTGCTGTTCCTGCTCCTTCCGCTGCGAAATGATGCCGACTCCACGAGGCCTGCCTTTCCGAGATCCCCTCACCCCTCCACCGACTCTTGTTTCGATTAACTTCCTGATATCCTCCCCGCTTTGGAATTATCTGCCCAGACCCTAGCCTGCTTCAGTTAAGTATCGTTCTTCTTTCTGTCTGTGTCCCAGCAGGCCTTACCTGCGACACTGTCAGTCAACTGGACCGACTGTTTTCATTTGGAACCATGACCACAAACCTCAGGTAGGCACTGATCCTGAGGGTCAGTCCTGTTTAGCTCCCTTCACACACAGCCTGCCAGTGTGCCGGGCAGCAAACTTAAAGACAGAGCAATGGAACTGACCTCATCTGAACAACAGAAAGAAAATAGGTGAAAAAACTAATGAACAGAGTCTCAGGAACTTGTGGGACTATAACAAAATATCCAGCATTCATATGATGGAGTTTCAGAAGGAGAGGAGAGCATGGGGCTGAAACAATGTTTAAAGAAACAATGGCTAAAAATTTCCCAAATCTGTCAAAAGACACACACTTATAGATTCAAGAAGCTGAACAAATCCTGAAAAGGACACACCCCAAGAATCCATGCCAAGACACAGTATAATTAAACTTTTGAAATCTAAAGACATAGAAAAAAGTCTTAAAAGCGGACAGAGAGAACCGACAGGACACATCACCCGCAGGAGAACACCCGTTCCAGCGACGGCAGTTTCTCACTGCAAACCGTGGAGCGGAGGGAAGAGGCACAACGTCTTCCAGGTGCTGAAAGCAAAGCACTGGTCTCATTCCAGCAAGATTGTTCTTCAGGAAAGCACAGACCTTTTCCTGGAGAACTACAGGACTCTGTCTCTGAAAGACCTACCTCGAATGACGGCTGAAGGCAGCTCTTCAAACACAGGAAAAGCTGAACAGAGGAGACTCGGAGCATCAGGAGGGGAAGGTACAGCAAAAGGCAGACACATGGGGTGCAAACAAGACTACGCTCCTGCCCAGGAGTTTTCACATCATGTTTGGTGAGTGACACAGACATTATAACACTGTCTGGTACCCAAGACGATGGCATTTAAGAATGGAGATGGGGAAAGGACCGAATGGAAGTGTCCACATTTCACTTGAAGTCTTAAAACACAAGGCCCAGCCCTGCCCGTCACGAACCTCTGCCTCAGCCCACAGTCCCCTGCACTCCTCCGTTCCTCTGTCACTGCCTGGCAGCACTTCTTAAAAGAGCGTCACTCGTCGACCCACCCGATTTTCTTTCCCTTCACACCGCTCCACCCAAGCTGATCTTTTCAGTGTCATGTGCAGCTCTGGCAAGAACAGACGACTGATGATTTTTCAAAAGGTCCTGCAATATCAAAGACATTTTACTGTTAGCTACTGGGATTATGTGGAATCTGTATTTTCTGTGCCATCCTCCCGCACCGCCTGCGGCCCTTCGACAACACAGCTATCCACATTAAAGCACAGACACTCCCGATTTCTCAGAGCTGGATGGGACAGCATCATCTGTCGCTGTTTGCCACCTTGAAATCAAGAGCTGCTCACATCTACTAACGTCCAGCTTTGAGACATCATCCTAATCCCGCAGCCCTGTGGGGAATGATGACATCGCCCTTTAAATTCCAAAGCAAAGAACCAAACCACAAAGTTCTTACTGCACACAGAGTGAACACTTAACAAGAGTTAAGTCTTGTTCTATTTTCACTCTTAAATTTTTTGATACTGCAAAAAAAAAAAAAAAGATGGCACTCCTAGATACGGGCAAAATTAGAGGCTTATTTTTTCTCATGTTGACAGCGCTTTGAACTGAACTATTTTGAGTTCAGTTTTTTGAGCATTTTGAAGTTCAGCACTTCAAGTTCAGGTTCAATTTGTAAAGATGCACACTTCAGTGCCGAACCACCTCTGGAGGAAAGAGAGTTATCTAAAGCTTAAGCATCCTGTTTTACTCAAACACTACTTTTTTTAAAAGTTGAAAATAAAAGGAGGTAAAGAGACACATGGCTATGTATAGAGTACATGTGTGAGAGAGAGGGCGGCAAGGAAGCAAGTGAGAGTGAGAGCACGCCCCGTGTGGGATCCACGGGCTTGGGCTCAAATCTGCACCCAGGCAAGTGGAGCCTCGTGTGAGAAGCAGGAGGCCACGCTGGTCTCTCAGGATTATGGAGACGTCATGGGCTTGGTCACCAATCTTGCTGCCCCCTGCTCTTTGTGCTACAGATCGAACACTGGCTCTTCCTGGCTTTGTTGGGGCTGGGTGTGCCCTGAGACTCATTGTGGCCATGAGTTAGGAGCAGAAGGACTCATGTCATCTCCAGGCTGAACGTTCGATTTTCGGCGTGAGGCCACACAGAGCTCCTGGGCCTGTCACACAGCAGCCAGCAGCATGTAGGCGGATGCCCTGCTGGCCTGGCCTCAAGCAGCCGGGATGAGCAGAGCGAGCCTTGCAGCTCTGAGCTGTCCACATCCCACAAGCTGGAACTAAATCTTGGCTGTTCCAGCACTGATGTTTTCAGTCCTGCGTTCCCAGGGCACCACCAAGTTTCTGCTGCATTAGGGGTATGTCCCCTCTTTAGGAGGGGAGGCCACAAACGCTTCACTGTTCTTGCTGTGAAGTTGGTTTTCTCTGGTTCTCCTCTGTCTTTAGAGGAGCACTGCAAACTCCCTGCTCATACCACCTGTCCTCACACAGCCCCCTCCTCTTGAAGTCTCTGATGGACCCACACTCATGTGGGGACAGAGAACAAGGCTGACTTTCCAACAGGAGCTGGGAGTGAGCACACATTATTTGGTAATTGGGTGGAGGCAAGTGACCTTGACCCTCCATGGTAAGCCTGTGACAGGTAAAATGCAACCGGGCGTGTCCCTCCTCCGCCACCCTGTTCTCTCTGCACTGACCTTGCAGCGGGGCAGTCCCAAATCCTGCGCTGCTGATGTGGTGGCTCCCAGGTGGCTGCATCATGGACGGGCTTGGGGTATTCCTATCTCCAAATCCACAAAGAGGGTGATTGCCGGCCAGAGGGCTGGGGGGCTGTGATGCTGCTGTGCGGTGAGCCACTCGCATTGCCAATGCTTTCTCATGCTCACTGTAAACACCACTTTGCCACCTGTACCCTTTGCCAGGGTGCTTACGGTCGTGGTGGAGAACGACAAGCAGACAGGAGCCACACCAGCGTGGCTGACAGTCACCCCATCAACCTGCAGGGACCGCGAGACCCTGCCACAGCTGACTGCTAAAAGACCAGCTAGACACCGTTGTCTGCCCAAACCATGGCCCTCCATCTCGTCCACATCTGCCATATTAATCTCCCCATGGAATTGCTTTCATCGTGTTACCCCCTTGCTCCAAATGTTTCAAGGTTCTCCACCCTCTGCAGGACACAGGCAAACTCCCTGTATTACTTTGCTAGGGCTGCTATAACAAAGTCCTACACACTGGGTGGCTTAAACAACAGAAATTCATTGTCTCTCAGTTCTGGAGGCTGGAAGTTCAAGATCAAGGTGCTGGCAGTGTTGGTTCCTTCTGAGGCTGTGAGGAACAGTCTGTTCAGGCCACTCTCCTGGCTTCTCGGGGTTTGCAGCAATCTGTGGTGTTCCTTGGCTTGTAGAAGCATCACCCCATCTCTGCCCCAATCTTCACACGGCGTTCTCCCTGTGTGTGTCTGTCTCTGTAGCCAAATTTCCCCTTTTTCACAAAGACACCAATCATATTGGGTTAGCTGCCCCCACATCCCAGCCCCTTGCCAGGGACCTCATTCTAAATTGACTGCTTCAGCAAAGACCCTGTTTCTAAATAATGTCCCACTCCGAGGTCCTGGGGGTTAAGACTTCAGTATGTATATCTTAGAGAGGACACAATTCAGCCCATAACACCTCCCTAGCTGAGCATCCAAGGCTCACCACCACCTGCTCTAATATTCCTTTTCCAAATTACATTCCAAATTCCAGTTCTCTTTCCCACCATACCTGTTCCAGCCAGACTGCTCTGATACCACTGCCTGAGGGGCTCCGTCTTCCTTCTCAGGTCTGCCCATTCCTTAAATCCTAGCTCAGTCGCTTTTGTGGAAGTTTTTCTGCATCTCTTCAACCCTTGGTGTGATACATGTGAGTGCACTGAATTCAATTTTTTGCATGTATCACGGTTTGGGCAACTACTCACAGACTTTCTTGCAATTATTCTATTTCTCAGGGCAGTACCACCCCAGACTTGAGCAAAGGAGGCCTTTGCCCTGGGCCCCTTGGGGTGAGGTGTCCAAGGTGCAGAGGCAACAGACCCACACAGAGACTGCAGTCACATTCTAGACTATTCTCCTGACCACAGAGCTCTCAGCCTGCTTCCCAGGCCTGCTTGGGTCATGATCCTGAGTGTGGACCTCACCGCCAGCATCTCCACCCAGGCCTGAGGGGGGCCAACGCCTGTTGGAAGAGGGGGACGCAGTGCTGAGGCACAGATGTGTGTGGGAGGCCAGCGGTGGGGGCAGGAGGGACATGGACCCCCGCCTCCCAGAGCAGGGGGGTGGCTCTTCCTATGCTGACGCCTCCAGCAGGAAAGAAAATTCTTGATTCAACTCTGGCCTTCCAAGTCATCGTGGAGATGTATTTGTCAAGGTGGAAGAATGGGGCATATTCTATTTAGCTTTTTCGAAGCTTGATTCATAACCTTAACACATTCTGCCCTATTACTCGTGGTGCCATTCGACCCCGGCTCAGGTGTGGCAGCAGCCCGAACTTGCTATGGGCCATCTCCTTCCAGCCCTGCTCTTCCTGCAGGTGCCCTTCTTAAGGTGAGTGCAGACTGGAGTTGGTCCCTCCTGACTCTTCAGCATGTTTTTAGCTATTCCTATTTAGCGTTGATATCATTATTATTCCACTCTCCTATTTTGTGCTGAAAATAGTAAAATGTTCCCACGGGAGTACACATTCATCCCAATGAAAGACTCCGATGCACCACAGAGCAAGGACGACGGCTCCCCAAACACGATTTCAAGGCACAACGATCCTTTCATGGGGCAAGAGGCAGGGTGGTTTCAGGGATGCAGCTGATAGAGTGATCCCTCTGCCTCTCATGTGGCACCCACTGGTGCCCACTGTGGGAGTCAGTTTCTGTGCCTTCCCACGGTGACATTCAGCACCTGCCGCCCCGGCGGTGATGGAGGAGGAAACGCCTTCCATGGGGTCAAGCGGGGCCCTCAGCTACTGCTCCCCTCCCATGAGCAGAAGGGTGGGAGTCTTAATGCGCACGGGTGGCACCCCCTGAATCTGTTTGGGGGCAGATGAGTGCAAAGACCATATGTTGGCAAAAGTCGTTTGATCGGACACAAACACACCTGGATTTTTCCTTTCTGTGCACTGTGGCTTTTCCTTCTATAAGTCCTGGAAGGCGCAGCTGCTCCAGGTGAAGGTGGCAGCCGAGCCCTGCTGCTGGCTTGCACCCCCTCCTGCTGCCTGGGCTCCGCCACCGGGCCCTCCCTCCCCCTCCAGGACACAGTGGGTGAGTCCCTGTCATTCTGCGGTGTGTCCTTCACAGCTCAATTACCTGCACTTCTAAAAATTCACTTGGACAAAAACATCCTCTTCAATCTTTCTTTTCTCCCCCCCTTTTTTTTCTCTTTGGAATCTGATCCAAATGCTTCATCAAAGCCTCTCCTCTTTTTATCTCTCGATTCTATTTCGTGGCCCAAGTGTCAGACTGATACGCCCTTTGAGGAATGTCAGGGAAGGAAAGGATCTTCTTTTTTGCATTTGGTACAAAGTACGTCTTCATCTCACTGTCCACGGCTCGCTCTGTGCTACTTAAAGGACAACTTCGCTTACCTGAGGAGGCCATAGAGTTCTGGAGATAGCTTAGATGAGTATTTTAAGTCATTTCCACCAGTCGACAGCTAAGTAAATGTTATAATTCTCTTTTATGAATACTGCCTTAATTCAAGTAGTTTTGAAATAAAAACAAAGTAAGATAATGAAGAACTATCCATCACTAAGTCAAGAGTTTCTAATCAGAGGCAAATAGACTGTGGGGTACCTGCAAAATTGGATGCAAGAATTTGAAGGTAGGTACCAATATTAGTCATTAATTTTATTTTAGGTGGTAGATTATAATTTGCACACCTCTTTTTCTTCCTCAACTACAGAATCCTTATTTTTTTTTTTTTGGAATAGCAATGAGTCCAGCTATAAAATCCAAATTTCTTAGCCTCCTTTGCAGATAGATGTGGCTATGCCCAAATTCTGGCCACCGAGATTTAAGCAGCAGATGTTGACTGGTGCTACAAGCAAAGTTCCTTAAAATGGGATGGATAACTGGCACACTCTCTTTTGCCCTTTCACTTTTATTCTTTTTTCCTACTTGGAATGCAGACATGATGGCTGGGCTTCAGCAGTTATCTTGGATCATGAGGTAGCCTTGCTGTTGGAAACAACTCACTGAGGATGATGAAATAGAACTTTGGAAGAAGGCTGGAACTTCCTTCTTCAGACTTGTTTATGTGAGATAAAAATAATCTCCATCTTCTTTAAGCTGCTGTCAGGTCACTTCTGTTCTATGCAGTTGAATTTGATCCTAGCTGATACACTCCACTGTACTCAAGGGCAAGAAATGTCACATTATTTTCCTAAATCAACAAAAAATGAATTTCAAGTCTCACTAAGCTGACTGATAAAAAAATTTAATCTCAGCCATGTGCAGGGGACTCCCCTGCACATCTGTGGGGCTCACACTGTGCTCAGAAAACATGGTAAAGACCTCTGATTTGCCTCATTGAGATGGCTGCTAAGATGCCCACTCAAAGGGAGATAGAGATGGTCTCAGAGCTTCCGGGCTTGGTGTGGGCACTGAGATCTTTGGCCATGTATGCAGCCTGTGAAGCCCCAGCCAAACCCCCAGGTGTACCAGGCAGCCCTGTCCCTCCCCACAGGGCCCCAGAGCTCTGGCACAGACCTCCACCTCCCCAAGACCCCTCAGATTCACACTTCTCCCTAGGATCGAGGGATATCCCCTGTCCCCAGGCCAATCCCTCCTCCTCCATGTCTTCAAATTCTCCTCGTCCCCCTCCCTCTCCTGTCACTTGGGGGCTGGGGGGCTGGGAAGGAGCCTCTCTCGAGGGTGGGGTGGGCACAGGCAGGGAGAAAAACGAAAATCAGGACTGGCAGGGTAGGTGCACAGCCAGCACCTTGATGTCTTCAGCAACAGCAGCACGACTAAAGGATTGTCTGAATGAAGCCATTAGTGAGTACGTGCCTTTTACATGGGTGAGTTAAAATGATTATTGATATTATTATATCATAGTTATATAAAAAAGGAAACTATCATGTAAATAGGTGTCTGATCTCTTACCATTCTGAATTCAGGGGCCAAGTGAGGTTTGATAGTGAATAATACACATGTATCAGTCCTTATAAAGTTCTAACACTAGCCTCTGACTGGAAATTAAGAAAGATGTTTTACTTCCCAAATATTTTAAATCACCCTAGAGTCTAGTCATGGGGTGTATCTGCCCCAATTTCTAATCACCGTAACGCAGTCGACAATTTGTCATTCAGAACACTCGGCCTCTCTGTTTTCTCAACTGCAATATGGGGGGCCTTGCTAACATTAATAATTTAACATGAGTCCCTGCTTGGGGGAGGGAGGGAACCTACAGAAGCAGGCTTTGTTACTGCGGCTGTGATGATAACCATGGCTGTCTGGGGCGCCTGGGTGTGTGTCGCCCAGGGAGGTCACGTTCTGACAGGCTTACTCCAGGGAACTTTCCACCTGGCACTTGTGCCTGCCCAGGGAATGGGTTATGGAGTTCAGGCCTGTTTGGGTTTGTAGCATGTAATGATAGTTTCATGGCAGCTGGTGTTGTTGAACTCGGAGCCTGGTCTTGGGCGTGCACCATCTGATTAATATGCCTGTCTGACTCACCTGCCTGCCAAGGAGCCAAGAGCCACGCCTGCAACAGGAGACGTGGGAATCACTTGTTTCAGGCAAATTTATCCAAAGGCCTTATTTCCTCAAAGTGCTGTACCTACAGTTCCATTGGAAGAAAGCCCAAGTGTGGTTCATCTGAGTCAACCCCTTCATCCTTTAATTTTTTCTAATTAGTTGATGGAACGAGCTCACTAACACATTATATTTGGGGGTTGCAAGAAAAGTTATAAATGGGTCAAATAAGTATCCCATACTTGCGCTTTTAGATGCGAGAGAAATACATTCAAAAAGAACGCACTTGACCTCTGCAGACTGAGGCAGCGAGGTCCCTGTCAGTCCGGAGACGATGCAAGAAGTGGCAGGATGCGGCCACGAAGGGCTTGGAGTTGTCGGGAGAGTCCGTCCTCCTGGCCCTACCCAGTCCCGCTGTCTCCTGGCCATGGCAGTGCACTGGCAGCCAAGCACGGAGTGCGCTCAGCTGTGGCCCGTCTTGACATACAAGGACGTAGAATTGGTGAAAGAACCAGCTTCTTTGGGCTCAGGCCTACTGGGTTCTGGAAACCCCTCGGAGAATTCCGAGCTCAGTTCTTTCCATCCCACCTGCACCGTCTACTGTCTGGCTTTCCTGGGACCACAGGGCATGGGTTTCCCTCAGTGAAAAGGGCTCTGGAGCCAGCCAGGAGGCAGCCGGTGCCAGCGGCGGTGGGAGCACAGACTGTGAACTGGAGGTAAGTGGGCATCAGTGAGCCCGCGTCAGAGCACGTGTGGCCGTCAGCCACAGGATGAGTGCAGAAGGGTGAAAGGAACACGTATACTGGGGCGGGGGGGCAAGTTGGAGAAGGTCCTTGGAGCTGCAGCTGCCATGCCCTGCCCATCGCCCCTGACTCTTGGCCTGAGACGTTTCTCTGGGTGCTGGAGCCAGCTCGGCCCGTGCGCAGAGGAGGCCAGAGCTGCTGTGGAGTCGGCCCCCCACCCACCCTGGGAACGGGCTCCGAGCCGTCTGTGGGGGGCAGGCATACAGGTGTACAGGCTTCCCACAGGGACCGCACTCCAGGCCCCCTGCAAGTGACCTGTGCGACAGTGAGCCATCCAGCCAAGGTTGTGCTGGTAGAGGCTTCACGCCGGCTCTCCAGAAAGGACAGAAGCCCTGATTTGTAGCCTTTGCTGATTTCCATGATGCCAATCCACCCATGCTGGCCAATTTCAAGGTGGCAGCGCAAGGCCGCTGACTTCAGAGGTGGGAGGAGGAGAGGTTGCACCGCCATGCCACACCACACATCCGCGGAAACTCCACGCTGGAGGTCAGGGACCTCGAGAGCCCCACACACAGCAAAATGCGGGGCAGTGACTAGGGAGCCAGGAGTGTGAGGCATCGTCTTTGTTTTAATACAATTTATTTAATGGTAAGTTAGCATGGTCTAATTTTCAATACTAGCCAAGTCTCACAACTGGCTCATGAAAATCCTGAAAAGGTCCCCAGCGGGCTCCCGGCTTGCCCCCTGCCCGCAGGTAACCCCTGTCTCAGGCTGTGATCCTGACTCCTGTTGGCTCCCCAGAGTGGCCTCCCACAGACAGTCTCTCCTGATGCCGCTTTTCTCTCCTGAAACCAAGCAGGCGGCGGAGAGGCAGCCGCACGGCTCTGTTCCTCCCTTCCTGGACGCTGGCAGCCCCTCGGTCCTCGCGACCAGCTGGAACCAGCTCTGGAGGCCGCTGTGCCTCACGCCAGGCAGCTCTCAGAGCGTGTATGTGAGGGGGCGGGCGTACGTGTGTTTGTGACCATGTGTGTGTGTGTAAGAGTGTGTGTACATGAGAGAGTTGTGAGGAAGTGTATTTGTGTAAGTGTGTATGAGAGTGTGTATGTGGTATGTGAGTATGTGTGAGGGTGCATGAGTGAGCGTGAGAGTATATGCATGTGTGTGCATGTATGAGATTGTGTGAGTGTGTGTGATTGTGCATGAGTGTGTGCAGGTGTGTGTGAGTGTATGTGAGCGTGTGTATGTGTGTGTGGTCCAGCACCTCTTCCCCCTTCCTCCAGCAATAGCACCCTGCTTTTCTTTGGGGTGCCGCCTTCGCACACCCCACCTGGGCCCTGGAGAGCTGCCAGTCCAGGTGGTCTGACCCACCAGGGGGTCTAGCAGTCCTTCCTTCCCACGGGAGAGCCAGAATTTCAGGGGCAGCCGTGATGGAGGCCAGAGGGGAGTGTCCCTTACCTGTGTCACCCATATCACCAGGGCCCAGAGCATCCCCATATGGTTCTCAAGCCCTCCTGAAATAGAAGCTTCCTAACATCATTTTGTAGATTCCTTTCCTACTTAAGTCAGCCGGGGTGAGCTGGCTTGTTTGCAAACACAGGCTTCGTTACGTAACTGCGCCATGCAGGGGTCCCTGTTGCCCCATGGAGAACTACACCCCTGATGGTGGCTGGGGGCAAAGAGCAGATGAGGTCACCAAGGGGAACGGGCAGAGGGCCAGGCTCCTTGCTAAGAGACAGAAACTGCAAGGACACTGATGCACAAGATTTCTCCCAGAATCTCCGTATGGGACCAGCCCAGTAACCAGGGTAAGGATGGAGAGAGATAAACAGAAAAAAGAATTTCATCGAATCCAACAAGCACGAGACAACTTATCCTATTAGCAAAAGCAATGCATTCTGCCACTCACCATGTGCCAGGCATGTGGCACTACATCACTGGACCATCACAGCAGCCGGGAAACTGATCAAAAAGGCATTGTATCTCCATGGCCCAGACGGCACCCCTAACTCAGGCCACCTCAGGTGCACAAAGATTATACAGTGACAGATTGGTCAGCAATGCAGCCAGGAATTACTGAGGGTGTCCCCAGCTGGGATCTAGGGGAGGGTCGGGGGTCTGCATTCTAACGGCCATGGCGGAGGGGCCTTCGCACCCCTGCGTGAAAACCGCTGCCCTACACAGACCTGGGTCACTACGTCATGAAGTGTGGGCTTACTTTTCTGAGTTCTGCATCTGACTTCCGAGGGATATGAAGAAACAGAGGTGGTACCCAGAGATCCAGCCCGCCCTGCGTGCGCACCCGCTAGCCCGGCAGCCATCTCTGGCCTCCCTGGGAGACAGCCTGTCCCGGCCTTTGCCTGGCAGCTGCATGCTGGCGGGGAAAGCCTGCTGGCACTGTGTCACGCGCTGTCCAGTATCAATGAGGACGAAGCCAGTGTCGGGTCCGCTGTGGGAGCCACTCTGCAGACCGGGCACAGAGCGTACTCAGCAGAGAGCTGTCCACGGCTTGTTTACGCACCGTGTGTTGTGTTTCCAGAAGGAGAGGGATAGAACATACAGGGTGGACAGAACCCATGGGGGCAGCTGTGTCATTTCAGACAAAAACAAGCTGTTTGTGAGACATTCAAACGCTGGGGGATCGTGGCTTCGAGGGACAACATCCCTCTGCTCTGTCTGCGAACGTCCCCAGGGACTGCCAGCGCGTTGGCAAGCCTCTCTTCCTGGGCTGAGGGAACTGCTCGCTGACAGGGAGAAATCACATTTAGATCCGTACTTTCTGGTCATGTCACCTGTGATGAGATGAAGCAGCCGCCTCAGACACCCTGCGGAACCTCGTGTGCCCCTGCCGTTCAGCGAGTGCCGCGCCAGCCTTTGGAAGGATCCTCCGGAGACTCCTGTGTCTCTTCTCCCTTTTGCTCTGGTCTCAAGTTTTTGTCCTGTGTTTCACTTCCAGTGTCCCTCCGGCTGCTGCTTCTGACACTGGCACCTCTGGCTGCTCCCCAGGGGTCCCCTGTCCCCTCTGGGGCCTGCAGCGTGGGGGTTGGCGGGACACCCACCCTGGTGGTCCAGCCTTCCTTAAGTGTGCCCTTCACACCCACGGCATCCTCCCGCTCCTGCTCACTGCAGTAAGGGTCTCGCTACCTGCATTTCAAGGGCCGTCTGATATGGCGGGTGACTGCCCTGTGGTCTCACAGCCCTACCCTCACTCTCGTTGGCTCAGAATCCTGTTTATCTCTCTGTCATTGTCCTTCCCTCAACACTGACTTAACCTCCCCTCCAGCTCTCTCTTCCTCCCCTGCACAAACTGGGGTGCCTGTGAGGGGCAGGACACGCAGGTCAGGTGACACCTCAGACAGTAACTTCCGGATGCACGTTGGATGAGACCTCTTGGTACACTGAGCAATTTTGCTTGCAGAGGTGGCGAGGGGCCTAAGGGATCTCTCCATTTTCCTCTGTTGGAATTGGCTGGAACTGGCTCCTTGCTGGATGTCCCTGCAGGTGTGGCACAGTTTGCAGGTCAACTTCAGGGTGTGGCTTTTGACTCTGCCCTGGGCCTGCCTCCCGCTGCCATGCCTGCAGTCTGGGTGCACTGGCTGCAAGTTCCCCAGGCAGCACTGGCCGACGGGACCCTGCTGGGAAGACACAGCAGGAAGCCTGCATCGCCCAGGCCCCGGGTGCGAAGGTCAGGACACTGTGTCCCTGTAAGAAGAGGCTCCAGCGGGGGTCTGGGGCCTGGAGTTGTGGGTGGGCACAGGCGGGAGGTGGAGGAAGGGGAGCCCAGGCCCCGCTGACCCTGCAGAGGACTGTAGCTTTCTAGACCTGTCTGAACCTCTCTGTGATGATGGATGCCTGGGGAATGTTCTGGGGCCTCCCAGGCAGGGGGGAGGGGTGGCGAGAATTGCCCCCCACAGGCAGCAGGAGAAGGTACAGTGGGCGCCTTTGAATTCAGCCTTAGAAAATAACCAGGGCATCGGCATCCTTTGAGAGAACACAACACTTCCTCTGCCTTTGCGCTTGTCCAGTGTCCTTCCAAACGGCAGTTCCTGGTCCTCAGTTTCCCAGTTCTCAGCACCAACTGGAATCCGAGTCCATGCAATTGACTCTACAGTGCAGGGCTGCCTCCCAGGATACCGCCCTACAGCAGGCGCCAGCGGTCCCCGGGCCGCCCGCACTTCTGACCAACCAACAGCTATAAGATCAGGGCTCACGTGACCTGTCCCCAGGCTTGGTAACTTGCCAGAGTGACCCACAGAACTCGGGACAGCATTACATTTGTGGTTTCGGTTTTATTATGAAAGACACAATTCAGAAGCAGCCAAATGGAAGAGATGCTTAGGAGAAGGAAGTGGGGGAAGACATGTGGAGTTTCCAGGCCTCGTCCAGTGAACTGGCCCCTGCGCGTGGTGTGTTTACCACCCCGGAAGCTCCCCAAGCCCCATCATTTAGGGGTGTTATGGTGGCTCCCTTCCCTAAGCATGATTGATTTCATCATTGGCCATTGGTGACTGGCTCCATCCCTAGCCTCTCTCCCTTCCTCTGGGTTGGGGATAAAATAGGGTCATGGTGGGTTTTTCTGGCCACCAGCCCTCATTCTGACACTGTCCAGGGCTCTGCTACTGGCTGTCCCATGAGCACACAAAAGACAGTAAATTCCCAGGGTTTCAGGAGCTGTACGTGAGCTCCGATGGGAAGGAGACTGGGAGGTGACTCGCTAAATGGGTGGCAGGTTCCTGGTCTCATCCCAGCACCAGGCTCTGCCTGGGCAGACAGGGCTCGGCCTGTGGGGTGCCTGGTGCAGAGGCTCCACACGCCACCCCATTTCCAGGCAAATAGATGCTGCCAGGGACAGGGGCTGCCAGAGAGTGCCTCGGCCACTGGCGCCTCACTGAGGGGCCTGGGTGGGCAGGGCTGCTCCTCTCAGTGGGCCTCAAGCCCCTCTGGCCAGCATTGGCCACGTGGCAGCCTGAGCTCGGCCCGCATCTGGCTCTGGGCCTGCTCAGGGCCTGCCCCTCCCCGGGGTGCCGGGTGACACACTCAATGCCCCTCAGACTTGGGAGGCCACCCCAGGTCTCAGGTGGGGAAAGCAGTCTTGAAAGATGGTGAGTTTCCAGTTCCTAGCCTCTGGGGGGGCCTGAGGGGTGTACTGTGTGTGGTGTGCAGGGTGTGTGTGTACAGGGGGCTAGTTTGTAGCATTTGCTAGTTTCCATGGTGTGAATACTCCCATTACGGCCACTTGGAAGCTGCCAATGCCACGTCCCTGAACACGGAGTCGGGAAGTGTGGGAAGGGTGTGCGTACCCACCATCATGAAGCTTTTCCACCAGACACACATGGCAGGCATGTAGGCTGGAGAGCACAGGCGATGGCACAGCCCGGTGAGACAGGAAGAGACGGGTTGTATTTATTACCTTGGGTTTTAATATAATTTAATTGCAAATTTATACATTTTAATTTTTAATAAAGGCTGAGTGTAACAACTGGCCCCCAAATTCATGAGCATTTGGCAATCAGCCCAAGTCACCGTGGGGTCCCCAGTGGCCACGCCCTGTGGCGTGCCGAGCCCCGCCAGGTGGCCAGCCTCTTCCCTGGGGAAGCCGGGAAGCTGCAGGAGATGGAGACTGTTTCAGCAGGTCCCCGAGTGAAACGCACGAGGGAGCAATGGGGGCACACGTGGGGATGCCTGGCTCTGGGCGTGGCTTTGGACTTATTTGGGGAATTGATCTAGGGGCTCAGGCTTGAGGTCTCAAGAGCAGTTTTATTTTTTTGAATTATGATATTAATCTGTACTCGTGCATTGTTTAGCCCATAAATGACGTTTCTAGAAGCAGGGCACTGGGCTGATGGAGCGGGGAGTGCTGATTTGTCCTAAGCATGTTACGGCGCCTGCGCACACGCTCATGCACATGCACATGTGTGCCGTGTCAGTGTGTGCACATAACATGTCTATCTCGGGTGCGGGAACTGCCCGACTTACAGCAACATCGTGTAGGAATGTCCCTTGGGTAATAATCTGACAAAGAAAAGCAGAGAAGCGGTGGCCACAATGCCCAGTCCTGCAGTGCCTCTGGGCGGGGGCGGGGGTTGGGAGGGACAGGGATGAGGGGATCACAGGCCTAAGTGCCTTTCAAGACTCCATTAAGCTTCAGGTTTGCTTTGTGCAGCTTCCTGTGCTTTAACAACAAAGTTAGATATATGCATTTATATATATATATATATATATATGTATGTCAATATATCGGTACACGTGTGTAGCTGTGTATGCGTGCACGTCTACACGTGCACACATGGAACATGATAAACATACACTCTCTCTCTTTAACTTCAGTTGCTGCAGGGCCCTGCTGAGATAGCGGGTCTGTCAGTGGCCTGCCAGCCTTGCCAGCTGTGCCCAGCTGTTCTTTGATGCCTGGCAGGTGCTGCCTGGGCTAGAACTGGACCCAGTGCTCCGGGTTTCACGGGGAACCAGGGTAAGCCTGTCCCCTTACCCTTAGGAGGGGATCAGCTTGGAGTTCCCGTGCACTTCCCTTGCTACAGGTTACCAGGCGGTGGCTCCCAGTGAGTTTTAACCTAGGAAATTCCAGGGGATGTGTCCACTGCCCCTCCCGAAAGTGGCTCCAACTTCCCGGAAGACACGCAGGCGCTGGCTGACCGGGCAGCCGCCACGGGCTTTGAGATTTCTGGCCAGAGGCGTCAGGGCTAAAGGAACTTGAGCTGCCTCCCAGCCCCCAGGAGAAGGTGGAGCTGAAATGCACACGGGCCAGGCAGCAGCTTTCCGGTCAAGGGCCTGGGGCAGGGAAACCACGGGGCTCCTTCCTGTAGGTCAGAATCGTTCTCAGAAGCAAACTTTCACTTTCCTGGCCTGGCTGGGGACAGCTGTGTTTGAGGGCTGAGGACACATCCACCTGTCCTTCTGCCCAGAAAGTGAAAATGATTGAATGAGCCACTGTGGGAAGCCAAACGAAGGTCAGGGCCTGGTGCCGGGTGCCTGGGGGGAGACCGGTCCCACCGTGGACACTGGCTCTGCAGCACGCGGGGACCAATGTCGGAGCCTCGCAGCCCACGGGAAACCTGGCGTCGCAGCTGCACCAACGCACTGGCAGCCCTAGGGGTTCCGAATCTATTTTAAGCCACATGTAAACCTGAACAGGCAAAGTCTCCCTCTCCCTGCCTGTTCGTGTAAGAGGAGCCGTCCTTTGCACTGCCAACTTCTCAGGCCTCTCGCGGAGGTTAAGAGAGTGTTGTTTCGATTTTTTTCAGGAGGTGAAATGAATTATATCCTTGTTGTTTTAATAGGTCACAATATTTACAAGTTCTTTCTGTGACTGGGGGGGACTGGTTTATTTTGTCTGCAATTCTGAAGGTAAACAATTTTCTGCTATTTCACCATCGTTTCAGCCAGATACCATTGTTTGATTTGGTTTTTAGAACAAGAGCAGGGAACTGGTGTTTATGAGCTGGCTCCTCTCTGCTCCGCCTGCCCTGGCTGGGGGTGTGCCCACATTATCTTCTTTAATCACTTTGCACAGGGATTATTGTAAAATAACGAGGAATAAATGGTGGTTCTTAATTTTTTGCAAAGAAAAGTAATTTATTACTTGATTTGTGGTTACAGGATAGGTCAGGACCATTAAAGTGTGACATAATTTATAGTTCATCTTTCAGCATTTTAGTTGGCATCTCCAGACTTCTGAACTTTAGGTTTCCGCATGGAAGAAAAGGCAGACAGCAAATTTCTATGCATGGATTCAAAGAATCGTCATAGTATATACATTGCATTCTCTCTAACTTTATGTCCTGATAAGTACTATTTGTTGACTTTCAACCTCATAGGGTTAAAATTCACCTTTCCAGATGGCACTTTTCATCACCATTTGAAGGCTTATTTATGTAAATATCAGGAACTATTAGAACTCCCTGCAATAGGAAACCTGAGCCCCCAAAATGCATCGTGGTAAAGAGTCACTTGCCAAGACAGCAAACCAGCTTCCTGGAACACACGCTTGCACAAAACCAGGGAGAGCGTCTGAGGGACGTCAGCTTGACTCTGCTGCGTATGCACGAAGGCTGACCTTCGAAGATCGAACATCGTACCAAATCTCCCTTCATCTTGTAACGCTCCTTGTCATAGCTGCCTGCTGCCATCGGGCCCTGGGCCTGCTGTCAGTAATGTCAGAGGAGGTGGGACACGACCCTTGCCGCGCCGGTGCAGTCACGGGGTGTTCTGGCTGGGTGACTTGCTCAGTTTCGTGCTGAGCGGTGGCTTTGCCAAAGTAAACTAAAACAGAGACTTAAAAGTATAATAAGATATATCTGTTTTAATACATGGAACTAAAGATACACAGAGGAGAGGGAATAATTTAATTAAAAAGATAAGGTCCTTTTAGTGTTAATATTAATAAAATAATAGTAACAATAACAAGGACAGAACTAGTTAAGAGTGTAGAGGCCACCCTGTCCCTTGCTCTACGCAGCACGGCTCTGACGAAGCAGAACCACAGAAGCGAGCCCGAGCTGTAGGCCCCTGGGCAGCAGAGCAGAGCCTTTGCCATCCTGGGCACTGCGGTGTCATGTGATGTTTTGCGTTGGCCATGAGCCCTGGGGGCTGTCCCGGGGATTATGTCCAGCAAGGTAGTACATTTGGTTCTTTCTGACAACAGAGCCACTGCCTGAGATTTTAAGAAGCCGATGAGACACTGATAATGATACAGGTTGTGAAGTGCTGTTTGTTCTGGATCTTTGCAGGGATTCACGGTCCCTGTTTGCAATATTGCCCTGGATTTGATTGCAACATGCACACAAGTGGTTTAAAAATTCTTTTATAGAAGCAATTTTTAAATAAAATTTTTTCATCAGGAAAGTAATCTAACCAAAGTGTTGACAATGGCGGAAAGGGTAAAAATAATCATGGGGGACTCTAAGACAGGCTGAACATGGGGGCATTACCACTGATTTTGGTCCAGCATCAGTAATGCCCCCGACCCTCCCCAGTGCCCTTGATCCCTGGATCCCTGCCTTTCTCCATGCTCGCGCGCCCCTCGCTGGGAGGGACAGAGAGCGCGAAGTGCCTAAGTGCTTGGTGATTTCATTCCAGGGCATGTTCCTATCCTCCTGGTCACTGATGCCAGAGGAAAGCAGACAGGGCACAGGGTGGGTTTGCAGCATCTGACGGAGATTGTGGTCTGGAGGTTGTGAATTGGTGTTTGCTCTAAACTGATAATGAACAGCGTAACCATAGAAACCTGGTAAAAAAGGGTCCAAGAGTCTGGCCAACCCAGTCAAGTGTATGTTTTCCTACTACGACTTGCAGTGAGCCTGCTGAATTGCACAGGGCTGCTTTCTGCAGGAGCAGCAGCAGGAGTTGCAACAAAATGCAGTGATTGTCCCATCCTCACGCACCGGACTGACAAGGGCTGCTGTGTTGTGGCTCAGAGCCGGCTGCACACCGCAGCAGCGCAGCTGCGGGCCCCCTGCAACCGCCTACTTGCAACAGGTGTGCGCTTTAAGACCCAGACCGTGGAACCTGGATTTACGGGGGGCCAGCTGCTTTTCATCTGCGGAGTGGCCCCGCTGGAGGGACTGGAGTATTTGAAACCCTATCACCACCAAAGAACACTGTCCTAATTTTCCTTTTGCTGGAGGTGGCAAGTGCCAGAGAAAAGGATAAGAAAAGGATTTGGACCACTTGCCCCAGCTTTAAGACCAAAATGCCAAACCGACCAGGCCAGTGCCTGAGCTGCTGGCATTTCAGGAATTTACGAGCTAAGGGTCCAAGTGTTGACTGCATTTGATGAGTAAATGTGTGCTTACCCCATTTGGCAGAGTTTGGGTAACAAAACACAAAAGAGACAAATAGATCCATGCTTTGGGGGCTCAACTTTGCATAATAGAGTAAATTAGCTTAAAAATGTTAACAGTGAACGTTGCCAGAAAAATGGACTTCCCAAGAAAAATGCTGTGGGCGTTCTCTACTCTGGGAGAGACTTCGGTGAACAAAAATCTCAGTCCAGGGCTACTCATTGCTGTATTTAAGTCAAAGAGGATTGTTTTAATATCAAAAAGGCAGCGTTTTGTAACATTCCGAGGGACTCAGAGCCCACATTCTCTAACAGGGTCTCTGGTGCTGCCTGTGGCCCGGCTCACACTTCTTACCAAGGGGATCTTCGTGCTATGCAAGGATGATGCTGAAACGCATATTTTTCTTTTTCAAATGTAAAAATGACAAACTCATAGAAAACTGGGAAAGCACACAAAAGGAATTAAGTAAAAACAAGCATAATTGATACATAACCTCCCAATCTAAAAATTGTCATTCTATTAGTACATATTTTTAGGTGTTAACTCCTCTCAGGGGAGAGAATTGGGGTCCAGAAGAGCCTTCCAGAAGCCGTGGCCCCACTGGAGTCATGGTGGCAACCAGGGTCGGAAGGAGAGAGGGGGGCTCAGCGGAACATCTCCCCAGCAGCAGGGCAGGCCATGGCTGGTGCTTTCATCAGGCGATCCTGGCAAAGCCACCCCGAGTTCTTGCCTGGGGAGGCCTAGTGCATCCCCGGGGGCTGGAACCTCAGTGCCCCCGTCTCTCCTGAGGCCTTCCTTCCCCTTCGCAGCTCAAAAGCCTCTGGAGCTCCACCAGAAACACGCTGTCTCCCCAGCTCGGTGTGCATTTTGTGAGGTGGAGACTGGGACAGCAGGTCACCCGTGAGAGGGGACGGTGATTCTCCCTACCCCACGGGCAGGTGGGGCCTGGCTGGAGGACCCCGTGAGTTCAGGACCCACTGGCTACAGAAGCTGGGGCCCAGCTGTTGGGGAAAGCTCACCTGAGTTCCCTGTCTCCACTTACCTGTCGGGGCTCCTTCACACTGAGAGCAGGGTGGCACACCTGGGCTTCTGACAGGATAGGTGCAAATCTTAGCTACACATGTGAGTGCACAAGAAATGTCCTATGGCCTTATTCACTTTTTAAATAAGATTAATTCTAAGTTTCGAATCAATCCTCTCTGGAGTGTCTCACTGCACACGTATTTCCTAGAGTTCTTGGGCGAGCAGTGCATGTGGGGCTCCCAAGTGGTAGGTCAGCTCTGGGTGTCCCTGAGCTATTCTTGACTTGTGCCCTCAAGGGGCCTTGAAGTCCTCCAGCTGTGATGCTTTTTAGTCACGGGAAAGGCTTTCCTGGCAGGATTTAGGGGCCCAGGGGCTCCCCCTCCCTAGACATTGCAGGTGCAAGGTCAGAGTGGCTTTCTGTGGAGGGGAGAGAGGCTAAGCGTGCGCACAGGCTGCAGACGCTGAGCCGCTGTCCACCAGGCACCAGCAGCTTCCCTGAGACAGTCCGGAGAGAGGGTGCTTCAGCAGAACCCCTGTCTTCCTTGCCTTCCCCAGCTAGAAGGAATCTCTCTTCCACGCCAGCCTCTCACTTCGTTTCTCCTTTCTCTATCTCTCTCTCCCTTCTTCCAGGTTTCCTTGCACATTCTGAAGAGAGAATGTGCCAGAACATTCTGGAAATTTTGACTGCCTTAACTACTCCTTAGGTGAGAAAGCCCAAAGGGCTGGCTTAGAATAGGGGAGTGAGGAGATTACCACATAATTTGCAAGACCCCTTTTGAAAAAGTATTAAGAATTCCAAGGCAGTGCTAGGAAAGCACTAAACCAGGTGAGAGACCCTGTATGACAGCACAGGTTACTCATCCAAGAACTTGGCGCCAGGGAGGGAAATACACAGTGAGAAAGAGTCAAAAACACCACAGATCGATCACCCAATGAATTATCTTGGCATTCATGCACTTCCGTGTGTGCCAACAGTTTGAACATGACTGTCATTATTTTTAATTCCCCGGATAAAAGGAAGGCAATGGAGTGCGATGGTGGTCATGGCACCTCTCCAGTTCAGATGGCTCCTCTGTGATCACTGCCTGTGAGCCATGGGCAGTGCCTCTCCTCTTCGATAAAATGGGACCCTGACCCACCTCCTGATGCCTCTCTCTGTGTCAGGCATGTTGTCACCCTGGGGTGACACCCTGCCCCGCACCGCTGAGCTGAGAGAACTAAGGCAGGGTCAGGGGCTGCCGACTCACAGGGCTTTCGTGAGTATTCAGACACCTTGTCATTTTCTTCGTGTAAGTATTATGACTTTTTTGCTAAGAGTAATCCTTGACTGGTTTATATTTTGATGTGATTTTTAATGGGTTTTTTTTTCTTCCAACACATATTTTGATCAGTTACACCTTCAACCTATATTTAGCAAGCTGTTCTTACATTCGTCTATTTTATAGAATTCTATATGTTCCATTAATTCCAATAGATTTTTATTCACATCTCTTGGATTTCCTAAGTAGACACATTGATTGAAAACGGGATGCCATTATATCCTCCTGGGTAACAGCTGCAATGATGACTTATGCTTCACCTGTCACGGTGTTGCCCAGGGCATCCAGAGTAATGCTAAACAGGAATGTCGCGTAGAGGATCATTATTTTGCCCGAGCTTTTATTTGGAATACAAATATGTTCCAGCCATGGGCCTCTTCTCTACTGGCACCCCCCACCTTGGGGAGCACACCCACTCCAGGGCTGCACAGACTGCCTGGTCTAAGATGCCAGCCCAGCCTCGCTCTGGGACAGCAGAGCCCTGGGTCCAGCTTGCTTCTCTGTGTTGGTGTCTAACAGGCATCAGAAACTCAACACAGCCAGGGCTGAACTCCAGGCCTCTTTGCCACCCTGCCCAACCTGCTCTACCTTTGGCAGGCCCTGTCCGTGCTGATGCTAACTACATGCTTCCAGTGTCTTTCTCCTGCACCTCTCACCCTCAACTAATAATCTGCACATCCTTTCAGCTCTACCTCCAAAGCGTATTAAGAACCCAGTTCCTTGCCTGCCCACTGCCACTGCCATCTCCCACCCAGCTCTCTACACTTCACCACTTTGATCAAAACCCTGGAACATCTCCCATCTCCAGACAGGTCTGTTGTTCAACAAAATCTACATGACCTGGCTCCCTACTTCTGGCCACAAAACTAGTTACTCTTGCCCACCCTCCCTCCACTCTGGCCACCCAGGCCCCCACCATTGGTGGTCTTGCCTGTCCTTCTGCCAAGGATGTTCTTTCTCCCAACGTCTTACCACGCCCTCCATCACTGCCTCCTGTCTTTGCTGGAACGTTGCCTCCCCAGCGAGGCCTGCCCTGCCCACCATAGCAAAAATTGCACCCCCGCCCCTTCCCTCTGACTTTTCTTTTTTCTTTTTACTTTTGTCCACAGTGCTATCATCTTCTCATGTGTACGACAGATTAAAGAGGGCCACTTCTTGCCACCCCTCCACACAAAGGCAGCCTGTTTCTCAAAACCCCCTTGAATGTGGGTTGGGTCTGTGACTTTTTTAACCAATGAACTATGGCAGAAGTGATGCTGTGCCAATTCCAGGCTTAATCCTCCCTCTTGGGAAGCTTGCTGTAGGGATGCTCTCTGCTGAACCCTAGCCACCGTTCCATGGAACGAAGCTCCAGCCTCAGGGAGAGGCCACATATGCGCACCCCATTCGACATTCCCAGCATGTGACTGAGCCGCCTGGGACATCCCAGCCCCAGTAAGCCCCAGACACCTGCAGTACCAGCTGCTGGAACTGCACCGCTGAGCCCAGTTGGTCCACAGAATCACAAGTGATGATAACATTGTTTTTTAAGCCTCCAAGTCTGGGGTGTCTGTTAGGCAGCAATATATAACTGATACAGACTCTGTAACTTATTTAATATGTTAATTGTATATCATTTGTTCCCTGTGACCCCTCCCCACGTAGCTAGAAGGAGATCTCCACAAGGCAGAGATCTTTGTTTTGTTAATTTGTGTACCCCAAGCACTCAAAATGGCACCCGGGTGCAATACATATTTATGGAATAAATGGATAAATTGTTAGTTTGAGCTATTTTTTGTTATTATTTTAAGGGAGAGTTCTTAAATCCACAGTTTACTCGGTTTGTTTAAAATTAGGATCAAATATCATTATTTTTCAGATCTTGTCATGATATCGATATGACATTTTACTTATTGAACGGGGTATTATATTAATATATTTTCTAATCTTGTGTTTCTACTCTACATCCAACTTAGCCTCAAGAATTACTTTTATAATGAGCTATGTAATTTGATCTTCCCCGTCCCCTTTTTAGGGAGGATTTGTGCATTCATGTTCTTTATTAAAAGGAGTCTGTGTTTATCTTCGCATTTTTAAAACTATTTTGGTTTCTGGGTTTTACATGCTTCCTAAAATGAAGTGAGTCAATTCTCTTTGTCTTGCATCATGGAAAAACACAAACACACAGCATTGGAATGATGGTAATAATACTAAGAATAAGAAAAAGAGTAACAAACTGAAGTCAGACTGTCAACAAGTGGCAGAGATAAGATTTGGATATTTCCTTGAATGAGTTGTTCTGGGAATGAGCTATACTTGAAGATGATTTTTAAGAAATGCCAAAATTATTTCAGCTGCCATAAAATTGGCATGGAATAAAATCCATTTCTTTCAAATAATTGTGCAGATTCAACACAAACCAGAATACAGGAGAAAGAGTTTCCTTGGCAATGGCTGGCACTGTCTTTTTGGTTTCAGAGTGAAGAATAACGGAGCTTCCCATGAGACCCTGGCACATTTCTGCATCAGGAAACTGTCTCTTCTGTCATGCGGTGATTTGGATGTATGGTAGTTATACCTGCTGCATTGGAACCAGACTGCCTGGGAATTAATCTTGGAATTGACCAATGGTCTAACCTGGAAGATTAATCTCCCAGGCGTTGCTTCCTCATCTGTAAAATGGCAATGATTATACTGCCTGTCTCCAGGGCTAAAAGTGAGATAGCCCATGCAGCGTGCTTAGCCCAGAAGTTAATCCTTTGTGAGTGTTTAGTGCTATTAACAGTGTCACATCTGGTACCACCTGAGTGTGGGTCCATTTTCCCATGGCTTTCTGGAAGGGTTAGCAGTGGTGTTAAAGGTGAGTGGGTTTGGGGTCCTGGAGTCTTTTGATAATTTGATGAGCATTTAAATTCTCTGACCAGAAAATAAAAGGGCATGTGGACACAGGCATCTAAACTCATTTCAAAAGGTTCAAATTTTACGTTAAGAGCTCTTAGCTAAGCAAATGTACAGTTCCCTCTCCCATGCATCTAGCGAAGTGGTTCTCAGATTTTAGAATGACCAGGCCACTAGGGTCCCACCTCCCCAGGACACTGAGTTTGTAACAACATCTCCCGTGCTTCCATGCAGTTAAGCCTCGCTGCTGCGGATGCTAACTCCATTCCCCACATCATCGCACACTCCTGCCTGACTTTTCTTCTGCTTTGTTCATATTGTCTATTTTTATTTTAGTTTCACTGGAAAAAATGTTGCTGCCTGCCATGTTTGTAAGCCATGTTAAATCCCGTCTTGGGTATGGAGAGTGACCACATGGAGTATTAAACAAAATGCACATTCCGTTGCATCTGCGGTGGGCCAGGAGCAGCCTGCAGCTGCTTTGTCTATTGTGAGGCTGCAGGGTCTGGAGCTGGGCTGTGGGGAACCCTTACGCTCTTTCTCCTGCCTTTCCGCTGCCCGCACATCTCTTGAGCCGACCAGGGAGCAGCCGCTGCGGGTCCTTCTGCTGCCACTTTTGTCTCGTGTTTGAGAGGGGATTGTGCTGGGACTGCCTGTGTCCTCACACTGGCTTCTGGGTTTCTGGACCCACCATTTGTCCCTGAACAAGGACACACAGGTCAGGTGAGATGTTGCCTGAGGTCAGCGTCACCAGTCAAGCCAGGCTGGAGAGTTACATGGGCTCTGGTGCTTTCTGGTCATAGGGAAGCCCTGGAAGCCAGTAATTCCTCACGTGTTAGTCATCAGGGTTCTCTATGGAAACAGAGCAAATTCAGAATGCACACACACACACACACACACACACACACACGATGACAGTGAGATGGGGCGGGGGGGACATTTATTATGAGGAATTGGTGGAGAAGTCACACAATCTGGCATCTGCATGCTGGAGACCCAGGAGAGGCAGTGATGAAATCCAGTCCGAGTCCCACAGGCTGAGATCCAGGAAAGCCAATGGGGAGGATCGCAGTCCACGAGCAGGAGGACACAGATGGCCCAGCCCAGGCAGGCCAGAGCAAAAGGCAGGTTTCTCCTTCCTCTGCCTTTGCTCTGTTGTGGCCTAATGACTGAGTGAGGCCCACCCACCCTGGGGAGGCCCATCTTCTTACCTGACTCTACCAATTCGAATGTTAGTCTCTTCAGAAACACCATCGCAGACATACCCAGAAAAAAAGTCCATCCAAATGTTAATATTTGGGTACTCCATGATCTAATGACATTGGCACATGAAATCAGCCGTCACACATCACTTACAAACTCCCTCCAGGTTCTTGATGTGTCACTTGATACTCTATGGTTCAAAAACACTTAATGACTGCTCTTGGCTGTGGAATTAAATATTAATTGAATGCAAAGCCAATTAGATATGCAAAGCTGTGGCCTCATAGTCATGTACGCATTCCTAGGGAGCAGGATATCCCCGGCTTTCTTGACTATTTCTCACTCTATTGGTAGCTGCTTTGAATCTTGGCTGTGGGGGTGGGGGTTTAAGATTTTTGCTTCCCTTACAATAAAGAGAATTAGGCAGTCACTGCCTGTAGCTGTTTTCTTTGGAAATGCAGTTGCTACTTTCCAGAATACAGTGACTTCTTACAGTTCTTGGGGCTCCCTTTCCTTCAGAGGATTCTCCTACAAAACAGGCCCCATTATCCTGTGGTTTCCAGCATCACGGATGCTTCTGCGTAAAGGCAGCTTCTCCTTTCCCGGTCCTGCCCCCTCCCATGAAAACCACCGTGAGTCTTCACTCTCCTCACGTGGACAGGAGTAACAGAAAGACCGTTTAAACAACTCTCATAGTCATTCTCTGTGCACATTTTTCCAGCACACCGCCACTAGCATAGGCAGAGATTGGGCAGTTTGTCTCCTAAGCAAATTCATCACATGGGAACTGGCCTCTCCTCAGGAGGTGATGTTGACGCTACAGTGCCTCTCCAGTGGCAGACAGATGCAAAACGGATTTGGAAAGTGTCCTGTGGAGGGACAGCCCTTTGCCTACCATGGGGCAGGGTACGTGATCCAGGACAGTTTAAGAGGAGAGGCTCACAGACAGAGAGAGGCAGGGCCCTGGACTGCAGCCGGGAAGTGGCCCAGAGGGCCCGGCCTGCACCTGCCTGCTAGCCCATGGGAGGAGCTGGACCTTCCGGGAGCTTCAGCTGGGGCGTGAGCAACACTTCCCCAAACAGCAGTTCGCACTGAGTCAAACGGGTCGCACAGAAAATTAAACAGGGGAAGTAGTTCCTCCTACCTGGGTGGATGCCCACAATCTCACCTCCCCAGAACTCATCACCTGGTCTGTGAGCACAGTAGGTGCCCTGCGTCATTTGAAAAAACATATTGTAGAATTACTATAGCTTGCGTTTCTACCCAACATTTTATTATGAAAATTTTCAAATATATCAAAAAGTTGAAATAATTTTACAGTAAACACGCGTGCACCTGCACCCTAAATCACCACTTTGCTATGTAGCATTTGCACGATCACACATGCGTGCTGCTGGCCGCGCTGACGTCCATCCACGAGCTCATCTCATCCCTCACGCTTCAGAGTAAGTTGCAGGCATCAATTATGTTTGCTTTCTGCCAGGGGTATTTAGTTAATTTTAAAGTATCAGAAAAAGGAAAGAAAGGCACCAGGTTTTGTGATGATCAAGGAAGCATGAGTTAAAACAGGAGACGGCTGCTCCCTGGAAGACGTGTTTTCTGCTGTGAAGGCACAGGTGACAGGGTGGTTGAGGAAACACATCTCGAGGGCCCGGGGCTCCTGGCCGGCCGGTGGGGACAGACTGAGCAGCACTCCAGGCTTCGGGGATGGGTTAGGTGGGGTGGATTTGTGGGGTAAAAGGGAGGTGGCTGGAGGACAACCCGGAAGGTGGCACCAAGGACGAAAGTGCAAACAGAAAGCCAGTCTGCTGGCCCTGACGAGGTCTCGCGCTGAAGCAGGTGGGCAGAGGACGCAGGCCTGTTGTGAGCGAGTGTGGGGACAAGAGGGCCCAGGGGGAGAGGTCTGGACGCAGCACCCAGGACGGGGCCCTGGAGCACTCATGGCGAGCGTCCAGCCAGACGTCAGGCCCAGGCGGTGGCTACCTGTGTTGATTGCCTTTGAGTGATGACCACAGATTTTGGATGGCAGTGTGCCCTCTCGGCGGCCCACAAAGACACTGTGTGCTGGGTTCTGTAGTCTAGAAGGATCCTCCGTTCCTTTAACTGGGAACGGGCATTATACAAAGGAAGTTTTGGTAAATGTAATAGTTTCTTTCCTGCAAACTTCTCAGATGTTTACTGCAAGACGTGAAATACTATTAGATAATATCTGAGAAGGTGATGTATTTTGTAGTGTTTCCAAATAATTCTACTCTCATTTTGTGGCACACGGCCCTGAGTCGTCTGGCGTCATTCAATAAGGCAGAGGAGAACTGGCATTTCGGACAGACCAGCGTGGGCTCTCACTTCCCCTTCCCCGCTTCTTCACTAGAGTCTTTCTAGGGGGAAAGACACAGGGACTGTCTGTCCCTAAACCCCACCAGCTGCCTCAGATCAGTCCCTGTTGCTGCACGGAGCCTGTCCGAATGGCCCTGGCCTGTCGTTTGCTCTTGCGTGGTTGAGGATGGAACCCTCCGCACGCTCTGGCCCTGCACTTACGCTGTTTGCATTGCTCAATTCCCTGGGTGCTGAGAGAAATGCTGGGCTCGGAACCACAGGAACCCTGCTCAAATCTCCCTGCTTTGTGATCATGGATGTTTTTCACAAACTCTCATTTTGTTTAGCAAACCAGAGTTAATGATAAGTGAGTCACAACAGTTCGTTGAGGCTGAGCCCTCACGAATGGGATTAGTGCCTTTATGAAAGGGGCCCGAGGGGGCTCCTTTGCCCCTTTTGCCATGGGGGGCACATGAGAAGGCGTCATTTGCGAACTTGGAAGCAGCTCTCACCAGACACTGAATGTGCCGGTGCCCAGACTGTGGACGTTCAGCCTCCCAAACTGAGAAACAGGTTTCTGTTGTTGGTAAACTATTCGGGGTGTAGTATTTTATTACAGCAGCCGAACAGCCTAAGGCAGGAAATCCTCAACGTCTTTAGAGGAATGGCGGTGTTGGCCTTGGCGTGGGGTTAGTTAATAAACTACAAGCTGCCGCCCTGATGCAGAGGCAGGAAGCCCCTCCCCAGACAGAAAGCGCATATTTCCCTGGGCTCAGCCCCCTGATGCTATCGCTTGGAGCTCGAGGCAGGCCTGGCGGGAGCGTGCTCAGAGCATCGCAAGGTGAGCGCCGCGAGAGGCTAATGTACCCCTTCTCCCACCCACATCTGCTGTGCTCCTGCCCCGGGGCTCTGTGGCCTTCCACGCGCATTGCCTCCGAGGGAGGGGTGGGTGAACTAGTCAGGGCTTCAGCATTCCCAAACGTTCTTCAAGTTGGTAGCTAAGCTTTCGGTTGTTATCTATTTGAAGATCCTTCATGAAAATTTTGTCTGAGAAGGAGTTCGGCTCTAGCTGGAAGTCCAGCGCTCTGGACTGGCCATGCAGTCTTCAGTGTTGAGAGGCGCCGCCATGGCTGCGCGGTTAGCAGCTGTTGAGCCCTGACATGAACCTGGCTCCTCGACTCAGCCACCCTCGGCTTCCCCTGCTTAGAACCTGCAGCCTCATCTCTCCCGCGAGGGGGCAGGTAGCTGTAGGCACACAGCGGGTAGGCGACAGGACAGTGACGTTTCAGATCCAATTCAGGAGAAAACATCTGTTCATTGAAAGTTCATGTTTGTGCCCTAGGTGGAAAACTTGGCCGCATGGCTGGTGGCATCTCCCGAGGACAGAAACGAGAAGGCTGACATAGGGAGCTGCTCCATCACCGGGCCCTCTGCTTTGCTTCCCCACTTCTTTCATGGGCCCCGTTCACACGGACCTTCCCTCTCATAAGGCGGCCTTCTGTGTAAATACAAAATCCCTCGAGGTCTCCGATATACAAATACCCCTTGTGACGTTAGCAGGCCGCAGGGATAGGCCCGCACTTCTGCCACTCCCACCCTCAAGGTGGCCATTTGAAGTTACTTGGAAGCCTTTTTGGGTCTACTGATGAGTGGTGAGGCAGAGGGTAAAGGAAGACGAATGCTTGCTCATACGTGCCTATTCTACATGTCTGCCCAGCGTGTAACCCAACCCACTGCGGATATTCACAGTTTGCCTTTGCCTCTGCCTGGGGCTTTTCTCCCTCCCTTCACTCCTTGGGATAGATTGGACCATGGTCCTCAGACCCCAGCCCTCCGTGCTCTGCGTGGGGCTCACATTCCCGATGCAGGGGCTTCAGGACTGGCTGTGTGTCTGCCTTCGTCAGCGAAATGTGGGCCAACACGACAGTAAGCCCATCCTACGCTGACCCCCGGAGAAGCATGGCATGTCGCTGCTGGCCCCATGCCTAACTGTACCACGTCTTCACAGTGGAAAGATGCCTTATGGAGTCACTGACCCGAGGAGTGTGGGGAGCACAGGACACATGTGTAAGACATAGCTCCGAGCATGGCCAGCAAGCCACAGCCTACTTACCTGCAAGCGGAAAAGTGAGTGCTTATTGTTGCAGGCCGCCGAGCACTAGGGTGATTTACCTGCAGCGGCTACTGTTGAACTAGCTGACCGATTACTCCTTTTCACTAATAATCCTTATGTCCTGAGGAGAAGGCCTCTCTCTCTGCTGCGGGCTCTCTGTTAGAGCCCTGGTCACACTGTATCCAACCTACAGTTAAGGCATGCACCTGTCTTCCTAGGTTGGAGCCCTGAGAGGGGACAGACCCTACCTATTCATTTTGCTGTTTCCAGGTCACTGCAGACAATGTGTCTCATGGTAGATCTTTGACAAATTATTGTTTAATGTAAGATGGTATTAATTAATCCGCGACCCTAGATATTTTTACTTTTTTTCCTTAGTTTGTTTTGGTCCTCTAAGATTGAACACTTTGTTGGTAGTGTTAAAATAGAGATCCTAATACTAACATCACAGACTCTTTGTGGCAATAAGATACCAAATTGTAAACAGGACCTAAGGCCATGCCAGGCAAGGGTTAAGTCATGCACCCCTGGACTTAAAGATTGAACTACGTTCCAAACGCCATAAGGGCTTTCTTTTTCTCTAGCACCTAGACAAGCACTGGCCTTGCGATAAGCAATGCTGCACTATTGCAGCTCACCCACACCAGACACCGATTAGCTCCCCCCAACCCCATCCCACCAGCCAAAATAACAGATTTGACTGGACCAGAGACTGATTCCAGTAACTTTCTCCTCATAGGAAACCACTGACCGTGGACTGGCTCTGGTGGCTTACGGGGACTGTGCACTGAGTGCCTTCGTGTCCCTGCTTTACTGTTCGGCCTATAAAGCCTAATTGCATGCATTTAAATGTTAAGTCTCCACCCCAAAGTGAACATGGGATGTGCGGAACATGCATGTTTGCTTATTATGCATGTGTGCACCCCCCTTTGTGTCTTCATAGCTCCTCCCATGTCCTGTTGAATATGTACACTCAGCCAACCCCCTTGGCATGAGTTCCTGTCTCGTCCTTCCTCCTGCCAGGTGCCTGCTGTGGTCTCCGCTGGTGGCTGTGCTTCCCAGCCTGCCAGGGGAGCCAGCCTGCAGGCTGGGCCCTTTATGAGAAATAATGCTCTCCTCTCCGAGTAAAGACCCCAGGTTTCCTTGTTGACAGTGAGTTTGCCAGAGCTAAACATGAAAAGCAAGAGAAAATGCGCTCGAATGGGCTGGCTCAGAAGAGAGCTGACAGGGAAGATGGCCGAACGTGGCCCTGAGATTGTCTGTGTTTTTCAATCCCTGTTACTGTAGAACATTCCCGATTGGCCTATGTAATTCCTTGTGCATAAGCTTAAGTGGATAAATACTTTTTTTGACTAAGTAAATGATACTTCCAGAATTGGAAAAAATTGCCATAAATGTGTAAGTTATTATTACAATAGTGTGAAAATTTGCTCTCATTACCTGGGCTGTTCACAGCCAATATGGCTTCCTTTCTAAACAGAAGATCTAATCTTCCTCATGGGCTTCCACCTCACTAGGTGGAGGGGAGGTGGGGATCCATTCTGTTAGTTCAGGTTCCCCAGAAGAAGGCTGAGAAATACAAATGTGAGTGTAAGTCGTCTCTTACTACTTTTAGTCGCAAGGTGATCCCAGGAGCGCGAGGTGATCCCAGGAAGCCGAGACAGGGAGAGTCGGTAGAGCATGGTGACTGAGCCATGTGAGTGCCACAGCAGCTGAACCTGGCCCCACGGGGGGCTCTGGGAGCCAGTGCAGAGCATCCTTAGAATCGTCCCCCTGGGGGTACCTGGGGTATCACCCATCCCACCGACATTGGCTGAGGGCTGCGCGCACAGCACCAATATTCCTGCACTTCCCACCTGCTGCCCACGTGGCGGGGCGGAGGAGGGTCTTTGAGGATCTGAGCAGGGACTGCATCGTCTGTTACACTCAGGCATTACGCTGAGAATTCAAAGTGCCCTGTCTCTTTAGGTATGTGTCCTGTTGCTCTGGTGACATGGTCTCTTTTGAGAAGGCACTCTGCCTTTCAGATTCCATCTCCTCCCTTCCCTGCCCCATAGGACAGCAAGGCACAGGAGCTTGGAGGCCCCCTAGCGGGAGGGGAAAGGGCATCTGATCTGATGTCCCTGAAACCCCACCTCACTTTTCTTTCTCGTGTGGCTTGTCCATGGACTTGTATCTGCTGAAGGGTGATGTTCCCACCTGGCCTCCTAGAGTGCGTGACCACACCTGTCATTGGGGTCCTTGAACGTCACTGCCTGATCTCTAGTGTCAATGCCCCACAAGCTCTCTTGGGCCCCATGTGCCACCTCTACAGAGCACCTGGGGATTTTGGGATTCTTCTAAGATACATATAAGCCTCTCGTCTGCCCATCTTCCTCCCCCAGTATTCTGCTGCGCCATCTCTGCTCAGTGCAGAGCTGCTGTTCCACATGGGGATGGAGACGGGAGACACTTCTTTGTTTGGAGCTTGCTCTGTCAGTGCCTGCCGTGCCTCGCCACACCCCTGCCCGCACCTCACGAGGAATGGCGGGTGCACTTGTCTCTCTGCCAGACCCCACCTCCCCTCTCTCTCTCTTCCTCTCTCCCCCTTCCTCTCTGCCTGTCCGCCTCTCTTCCTCTCTCTCCATCCCTATCTCTGTCTTTATCTCACTTCATGGAGACCCAAGAGGATAGATTTTACTTTGTATCGTGTCCTTCTCTCTCCAGCCCTGGCTAATGCTAAACTTGAATGTCACATTGTCCAGGCCTGCCTCTTAGTAGAAACTTTAAAAAAAATTGAAAATCCTTGGCTTATACAAAATGAATGTCTTGCTGCAGATTTGAAAATTCTATTCTGGATGCCAGAATATAATACCGAAACTCTTCCTTTTCATTTTGTAGCAAATCTAAATATCCCTGAAGCAACTGAATGCCTCTGGCACGGTAAGGGGAAGGCCAGTACGAACAAATGCGAAGGAGGAAAGGACATCAATATATTTCAACCATATGGTCGCCATTCCATCACAGCCTGTGGATACACCTTTTGAAAAGCAGTGCTGGGGTCAGAGTGAAATTCAACTGGCCTTGCTTATTCTCTTTTTTGTGTTCTCCTTCCATCCCTGAGCCTTCCTGAAGTTCAATTTTGAAATGGCATGTTGGGCACAGTGCCATCATCCTGAAGGAGGAAAAAGCCATTCGGCATGGTTAAAGTGGGACCTCCCAGCTTCCGCCTGCTGCCTGAGCACCCACTGGAGTTGGAACTCTCCGTCCTCTGCCACCCTTGCTGTGCCAGCTGGGCCCCCAGAGCTTCCCTCATGGGGGCAATGGGGCTCTGGTCATTCTGGGCTCGTTATCCAGACCAGCCACTTCCAAGGGGAGAGAGGGGCCTCCTCTCACCACACCTGGCTCTGAGCAGCGAGGAGGCCGCCGCAGACACGGGCACACTCCAGGGCTCCCTTCCCAGAGGGACGCCCCCGTCTCCCAGCTGCCAGGAGTGTTGCCGATGATGGCTCTTGGCAGAGTCCCTCTCCAGGAGCTGCCCGCATCTGGAGGAAGCCATCTAGCTCAAGGCACGCTCCCCCCTGCCCTGGTATCTGAGCCCAGGGCCACCCCATAACCGGGGCCTGGTCCACATGGAGGCACGAGGGTCTGGTCTTCTCGCCCCCACTTGCCACAGCTCTGCAGGCCCTGCCCCCATCAGCCCGGCTGTGGCCCCTGCTGCAGCTGCGTGGAATCCAGCTCCCCATGCCGCCCTTCCTTCCGCCTTCTCGCCTCCTCACACACTGTCTGCCAGAACCTCCCCATAACGCTCCTGTATGCAAGACTCCGCTCCAGAACCTTTCTCCCAAGGAAACTCTAAAAAAATTTTATATGAGGGGTGGTTCTAAGACACAGACTTTAAAACGGAGTATTGGCTATAAACCCCTGGCCAGCCAGCTGGTGGTGAGGACCCTCTGGTCGCAGGTGGGCACCGGTGGCCCTTGCTGACCTACAGCAGCTTTCACCAGTGGCAAAGTCAGTGGAGACAGCAGAGGACGAGAATGCAGGGAAACACACTCCTCTCCAGACCCACTCTCCTGCCTCCTCCTGGCCACAGACCGACAGCCGGGGTCGAGACACAGCATATCGTGTCCGGGGGTGGGTGGGGCTGCACAGGGCGGGGAGAGACTGTGAGCTGGAGGTCCCAGGGTTCCAGCCAACAGGCACCGTGAGGAAACAGAGGAGCAGATATGCAAGTGGATGTGAGGGGTGTTGGCTTAAGGAGGGGGTACGGACACTTGGATGAAGAAGAGTTTATTGATATAGAAATGTCACCCTCCCATCCAGGGTCTAACACCCTGACCAAAGACCCCAACACAGGCACCAGCCCTCTGAAGGATGTCACTTGGAAATTTGGAGAAAGCGATTGCCCACACCAAGTCCAGTGACAAGGCCAGAGCTGTTGTGGCAGGTAGTGGCAGAGGGACCAATGGGCCCAAAGAAGGGGACATGCTAAATGAGGCTGGGAAAGTCACCAGCTGACTATGTTCTGTGGAAGAGCCCAGAAGGAACTCCTTTGTCATCTGAGGATCAGGAGAGGAGACACTGATGCAGAACTGTGCCCCTGGTGGCAACGGAAATGACAGGGCCCACAAATCATGGGGCCCGGGTGGTGGTGCCCACCTGCCGGCAGCAAGGTGGGTGCGATCATCATAAGGAAGAACAAGGTTGGAACGGCAGCTGGGGGCAGGGGCCAGACCTGTGGAGAACTGTGGAGTGGTCCACAAAGGACAGTGTCCGTAGGGACAAGACAGATGGGCAGCCAAGAAGCAGATTGCTTCACTTACAAAGCCAAAAGAAATCAAGAGTCCTAAATACCTGAATGAGGACAGTTGCCCAGTAAAAATTACAATTCCCTGTACAGTCTCTGGACTCAAGCCAGATCTCAGCCCCAGATCCCCTGACTGAGGGAGAGGCCACATCTCTGTGAGCAGGGCCCCGGGACACCACAGCAAGTACATGCGGTGATCCTGCCTCACTCAGGACCTGCGGGCCAAGTCTGGTGCCTGCATCTGTAAGCAGTCATGGGTCACAGCCAGTCCCAAGCATCTTGTGTTGTCTGGGGCTGCTTTTGTGCTAGAACCACAGACTTGAGCAGTTGCAACAGAGATCGAATGGCCAGCAAAGCCACAGATACTTGCTATTTCTAGATCTTCGCAGAAAAAGTTTGCTGGCCCCTGCCCTAGTTCTTTCTCAAAGTGATCCGTCTCAATTTACTCTGTTGATTCTGCTCTGGGGACAGGGGGCTATGTGGCCTGCCAGACACCAGACCTGGGTCGATGCCAGTAACCAAAATGTGAAGCGTCTTCATGCTGCTCCCCTCAGAGGGAGGCACATGGTCAATAAATGAGATCCTGGCCGGGGCTAGTCTCATGGTGGGTCCTCTGGGGCCTCAGGCCCATTTGGTGGCATTTCACAGAGCCCCGAATGTATGATCGAGATAGTGGTTGGCAGGATCCTCACACTGAGTCCTGGGCCTCTGGTGTGAGAGCTGCATGCTGGCGAAGGCCAGGTGGACACCCCTGCAACTACCCCCCCCCCCCCGTGTTATTCATGACAGTGAGTGACATGGTCCTGGTGAGAATGACAGATGGGGTCACCCTTAAAGACCTAAAGGATGCAGAGCAGTGATCACCATTGTGTCTCCATTCAATCCACCAGTCTGTCCACTGCAAAAATCAGATGGCTCGTGGTGGACGACAGAGGCCTAGCCCAAGTTCCACCGAACAGCAGCCCCAGTTAAAACTGCTGTGCTAGGTGTAGCATCTTTCTGAGAGTGAGTTCAAGCAACTTCAAGCACATGACGTGCAGTCTATGCTTCTCGATGTTCTCTTTAAGAAGGAAGTGCAGAAGCAATTCCTACTGCCACAGGATGGAAGGCAGGACACACACATGACAGTGCCCCGTGGCCAGTCAACCCTCCTTCCCTCTGTTGCCTATAGTCCAAAGGGACCCAGACCACCTCAATACTTGCACAGCCTCACACTGGTCTACTGTACTGGTAACATCACGTTAATCAGACCACATGAGCAGGAGGTGCACAGTATGTTGGAGACCCTGGCAAGACCTGTGTGCTCCAGAGGACAAGATAAACCCAATGAAGGTGTGGGGACCCACATCAGCAAAATGTTCAGTGTTCCAGATGTCCAGATGGTCCAGGAGATGTCAACTTCTCCTTAAAGTAGGCAAATCGTTGATTCCTGAACTCCCCAGCACGAGGAAGGAAGCCCATGCCTGGCGGAGCTCTGGGGCTTCTTCCGACAGCACACAACCTGTCTAGGAAGGATTTCCCGGCCCATGTACTGAGCGATGCAAACAGCTGCCAGCGCTAAGTGAGGCCCAAAGCAGAAACGGGCACGCAGCCGGTCCAGGAGGAGGTGCATGTGGGGCCTGGAGCTCGTGCCATGAAACCTCCCATTCAGAGGGTACCCCACACACCTGGTGGGGAAGGACGTCTCGTGGAGTTTATGGCCGGCCACAGCAACAGAATCATAACACAGACCCCTAGGATTCTGTCACAAGGCCATGCCATCTACAGCACGGAACCATGTACCATTCACAGCCCAGCTCCTAACATGCTAAGTGACCTTGATGGATGTGAGGTGCCTGACCATGTGACCAAGACTGCCCACATGGACTTGGTTCTGTCGGATCCACCAAGTCAAAAGGTCGGATGGGCCAAGCAGCCTTCCACTGTGGGGCAAAGGTGGTGTTTCTGGCCTTGGGCACAAGCTGGGCCAGAGGACAAATGCAAGCAACATTAGTGGGTGGTCCGGACCCCTGCATCACCCATGCTCCTTTCTCAGCTCACAGCCATGGCTAAGGGGCTCCCCACTATCAGGGGATGGAGGGGCCAAAGTCTGATGCGTGAACAGGTGTGCTTGGTATGTAGGTTCAAGGCTGCCATATGACAGCCTCACTCAGGGTTGCCCTAAGGACAGCAGTGAGCCGTGATTCTCCCAACAGTCAGAGTTTTGTGTAGTTCACCTGGAAATCTACTTTGTGTGAAGAAAGAAGGGAGCTTGATATAAGGACATACAGGAATTCCTGAGTAATTCTGTGTGGTGTGGCTTGTTGATTGGGAGTGTCCAGAGAGAGGGCTTAGAAGACTGGGCATAAGAGGTGTGGGGAAGGCAGGCAGATGGGGCTGAGAGGTGGGTGTGAAGCATGCAGGTCTCTGTGTCCTGTGCTGACACCCGCCAGAGAGCGCTCACCGTGTTAGACAGGAGGACGAGCTGGTCGGCATCAGCTGGCCTCTGATGTTGGTCACCCTGGTGTTGACACATAGGGTACGAGAAGGGGGTAGCCATGGTGGCAGGGACAGAGCTTGTGCACGAACCTAGTGGGATTGGCTTCCACCAATTCATGGCTGACCTAGCTCTGTTGCTGCCAAAACACCAGCTTGGTGCCAGAACACAGCGCCATCCCTCGCGCAGACCCACCAACCACTTGGTGTCCAGTTGGGTACATTGGATCCCTTTCCTGGAAGGGAGGACATTTTCCTTGACTGAATTGATTTGTGTAATAGCTACAGATGTGATGCTCCTGGTGGTGAGGCCTTAGCCAGCAGGAAATGCTGCGCAGCGTCCTCATAGACCCAGGGGTCACTCTGCAGCAGTGGAGGTGCAGCAGGGGCGTGAACGCCGCACCTCTGGTCTTCACACAGCACACCGCCTAGGAGCTGCTGGCTCGACAGCACAGTTAGATGACGTGGGAAAGCCCACGGTGGCACCCTTGTGGAGGCGGTCCTGATAAGGACGGGCACACCCTCCCGAGTGCAGGAGGCACCCAAACCCACGGCCACTTTGTGGAGCTGGGCCCCAGTAGGTGAGACACATATCTGGGAGCCAAGAGGTGGAGGCAGGCATGGATCTGCTCACCATCCTCCCCTGACCCACGTGTGGGGTCACATGTGTGTCCCCTCCCAGCAATTTTGGGTTGTGTAGGTCTAGAGATCTTATTTCCCAGAGAAGAGATGTTTCAACCAGGGGTCACAGCAAGAGTCCCACTAACCCTAAACTTTGCTTGCAACCTAGCCTCCAGTGGACTAGGAGGTGAGAAGAAGGGTCGGCGTCCTGGAGGGGAGGGTGGCTGCCAGAGGAGGGAGGGCTGCTTCACATCATGGGGCTGGGGGCAACGTGTGGCACCCGGGTGACCCCTTTGGCACCTCCTGGTGCTCCTTTGCCAATTTTGATGGTAAATAGTCGGAGCTGCAGCCACAGGCTGGGAGGGGCCGGGTGAGCAAAGGCTGTGGGCCAGCAGGCAAGGAGGGCAACCCAGCAGCACATGGGCTACCAAGAGCGAGGGGACCTCGGGCGGGCAGTGGGGGCGGGGCTGCGAGTGTCAGTGTGGAGACAAGTTGAGTAGCTGTAACTGTGGTTCCTTCCACTAATTTACTTTTCTGGTTGTCTCGCTGAGCAGAAGATGAGGGAGAATGCCAGGGGAGCTGCTCTCGGCTGGAGCGAGCAGACCGAGCAGGGCGGGTTCTGTGGTGGGCCCCGCGGGGTGCCCAGGAAACCGCACCGTGGCCGGGATCCTCTTTCTCCCACCCCGGTGAGTGGTAGCGGCTGCTGAAGGCTCTTGGCTGAATCCCTGCAAGGAAAGGGCCACGTGGCCCAGGTGCTGCCCACTGCCCAGGGACAGCCCACACCAGTGACCAGGCACAGGAGGAAGGTGCCCACTGCCCGCCTTCCACCCGTGACGGCCTCTGAGGGCCCCTCTCAGCCCACTGCTGCCTTCGGGCTGGCTGGGCGAGCTTCTCCTTCTGTCCCATCCTGCTGCCCCCGCCTCCCTACCGCTGGTCCCAAGAACACTCCCTGAGAAGCATGTGAACCTCTGTCTCTGAATTCTTTTCCAGGGGACCCAACTGAAAGCCATAAATCCTACCAGAAACCCCCCAGGAGCTGTCTCCCCCTCTCAGGGGATAGATCAAGAGATATGCACATTCCCCCACCAGTGACCCACAAGAACAGTGGGTTTTCGTGCTTGGAATCAACCAATTACTTGCGGGTGGGATGGACGTTAGGGAGGTGACCAAAATGACCTCTGTCTGCAGGAATGTTGGGATGTCTGTGACCAGCATATGGACCTCTCCAGAAATGCCTCCGGAGCTGCATCATCGCAGGAAAGGGGCAGACCATGTCTGCCCGCCCCAGCCGTTTGGGGCACTGAGCAGGGGAACGTGTCGCATGCCGTCCTGGGCCCTGTCTCCCTGGCAGCAACAGCTGCTGCTGGAGTGTCAGCGTCTAACATGCGGCTTGCGTCTGCCAGTCCCTGCACATGCAAACCAAAAGTGTGTGTGCATATTTGTGCATACTTAAACTTCTCAGCATGAGAGTCAGCCTCCATAAGAATAAACCTCAAATATTTAGTGCTTTCTTTTAAAAAATTAAAAAGAAAAAAGGAGAATTTGGGACTCAGGGCTTCCTGCTCAGTGAGAGCTTTAGTGTCATGTTAGTATTTCAAGAATGCAAAGCTGCAGGGCATGTCCTTGGTATATGGCACAGCAAGTCCCACCATGTGCACCCTGGGACTCCAGATCAGAGGATGTAACAGGAGTATCGGAAAAATAAAAGCTGAGAACGTGTGGGCAAATCCCTCAGGTCCTGCTGGATAACAAGGATAAATAGCTTTGCTACGGTCCTCTGCGAGCCCCGCCCTCCGCATTGCACAAACAGGCAGGGAGGAGCTGCCCTCGTGACCTCAAAGACCCGCTGGTGACGAAGGCTGTTTCCGTCCTGTTTGCAAGTGGACGGTGCAGGCTGTTCAGACGACACTGCAGCACCTGGCACGCCGTCTCTCACACTAAGCATTCCAGGGCTGTAGGAACACGCCAAGTACTTCTTGTAACACAAGTTTTCTACTATGGGGGTTCGTTTCTCTTTCTGAGTCAGGAATTAGAATCGAAAGACTGTTGGTTGCATTGCCTGCCCACTGGTGTTTTCTATGAGGGAGAGGAGAAATGGGCCGGAGGCACCCGAGGCATCAGGACTTGTGTCAACATGGTTTTATTGACCTCTGAAAGCTGAGCTCTCGTATGTCAGGAGCACACGCTGCCCTGGGTGTTTACCGGAGCCTCTGTTGTAGCTTTGCCCTGTTTTTGTTTCTTGTCAGCACATTCAGTTAGGAATATTCATGCTAATCTGGTGGCTTACCTAAGAAAATCAACAACAGGTTACTTTTAAAATTTTCAAAGGTCTGGGGATAATGTGTTTATTCAACACATAGAACCAAATGATACAAATGCGCAATTAACTGTGGACAATATTTAAGTTCAATGCAATCAAAACTGAGTTATTTTATGTACAGTTTTCCGGAGGTTTGGTTAATTTGATTACTTTCTGATATTTTCTGTTCCTTTTTGTGTTTTTGTGAGTTTTTGCGGGTTTTAATGGTTTAGGTGGGTGAGGGGAAGGAGGTGCCTCCCAGCCATGGGATTTTATGAGGAACACGGGGAGCACAGCAAAGCAGGACGCCTTGGCAGGTGCCTGCAATCAGAACCAGGTCCACAGGGATCTGGAAACAGGAATGCCTTGGAAGATGAATACATCCAGTTTCCTACTGAAGCTGCCCATCGAACCCCTAACCAGGTCATGGAAATAGCCCCTAAGAATACGCAAGCCTACATGATTGGCGCTCACATCTCATGACCTACCGAGGTACTGTGCTGTAGAATGAATGACATGTCCTTCTCAGAGCTCATCACAGGATGGTATTTTGAGTAAAGTCTAAATGGTCCTGCTACTCTTCTATCAAGTACCCATGTCGAGGCTCCGTGTACCACATGCTGCCAGCTCCCATCCTGCTGGGAGCTAATGCTGATGCAAACCTATAGCCAGGGACCTTGTCAGGAACAGAAATTGAGCAAGCTGCTTCCATCCTTGTGTGTACGGTGTGCACAGTGGCTGGTACGCAGGGGACAGTTACACACTTAAGGTTTCCATGTGCCAGTAGAGCTAGTACTTGCAGAAAAGCAAAGTTCAGAATGCCTCCCTCAGGGCATGCACTCTCCCACAAATACAGCGATGGAAGTAGCCAGGAAGCAAGAATGGAATATTTTCAAGGAGGTTGGCATGAGGGTTTGAAGATACACTTAGGCTTCAGCCTTGCCCTGCCTGGGGAATTTCTCAGTTACAAGGAGCCAGTGGGGGACAGTTACTTCGATGATAAGGCACCGAGGGTCAATAAGCGTTCTGTGCTGGGATGTGCAGACACACCCACTGCCCCTGCAACCTCTCCCGTCCTCCACCACGAGCTTCTATAGGTAGAGAAAGACCAGACAATAATCATCTCCCCCAACCACATTATGGAACCTCGATTTCCAAAGGGAAGGCCTGATTTCATTTAAATGTTTTCCCCCACCTGTTTTTCCCTACTACCTGTTACAAATTTCAAAGATGGTTCTGGAATCAAAGTCCAATTGACAGTCTTCACAAAATCCTACCCTAAGATTTTACTGACAAGACAGATCTTCTTCAACGAAGCCTGCCTAGTTGGCCTTGAGTCCTAGGGGTGAATTATGAGTTAAGTGTCACCATATAGACAAGATGCCTAGCATCAGATAACTTCTGAGTAGTGCCACCAGACTGTGCCTACATGTTACAGACTGAACGTTATGTCTCCACAAATTCTTGTGTTGAAGCTCTAAGCCCCAGTGTGACTATATTTGGATATAGGGCCTTTACAGAAGTAATCAAGGTTAAATGAGGTCATAGGGTGGGGTCCTGATCTAATAGGATTCGTGTCCTTACAAGAGAAACTAGAGAGCTTCCCTTTTCCCATGCACAAAAAGAAAAGGTCACGTGAGCACACAGGGAGAGGGTGGCCACCTACAAGCCAAGAGCAGAGTCCTCAGAATGACACCTACCTAGCTGGCACTTTGATCTTGGACTTCTAGCCTCCAGAACTGTGAAAAATGAATTTCTGTTGTTTAGTCTGCCCAGTCTGTGGTGTTGTGTTAAGGCAGCCTGGGCCGACTACCACGCTATATGAACAAGCTCATCTCTGTCCAGCGCCTGCAGCACTAATGACAACTATAATAATTCTAATAACAGATTTGCCATCCAGCGATGACTTGCTGTGTGTCTGGCACTGCCAATAGCCTCTAATCTTTATCCCCTTCTCCTACGGTCCTGGGTAGTTTTCCTTCCATGTTCTTGGTGAGCTCTGGTCTGTCATCAGTAGGGAACCCTGCGCGTGACGGTGAGGATGGTGTGCTGTGCTTGCTCGGAAAGGTGGACACGCATTGCTCTGCTGAAGCTGTGGCAGAGACCTGGGCCAGAGCCTCAGTTTTATATGTCTCATTTCCCTTTGGAGTCGTATAAATCTGACAGATTATATTTCTGTATCATTCCAGTACTTGGGGGCATTTGACAATCCTTTGGGTAACAGTTAATCAGGTCCTTCCCTGGGTTCACATGTCTAACCGCAGCCTCCTTGGAACAAGGCTGTCGTAGCAGTAAGTTATGTAGAGTGGCTGTGTATGCCACGTCAGTTGTCGGGGCAGGAGGAAGAAAGTCCCATCTAGAACGTTGCTCCTAATGATTCTTCTCCTCTCCTAAACCACTTCACTCGTTAGAGTTCAGAAGTTTCTAGAAGATTCTGCCTTGAGTAGATGATGCCTTGATTCACTACCTGCTTCTATCCTAGTGGGGAGTTGAGTGGTAGCTGGGAGGAAGACACGGCCACATGGGCCAGGGGACGGGTGTCCGGATGAAACGGGGGTCCAGGAGCTGGATCCAAGGTGCAGGAAGGAAGGGGGAGGCCAGCCCACTGCCCCATCAGCAGGATGCAGATTTTGTCTCAAACAAGAAGGCAGAGAACGTTGTGAGCCTCCCTGTGGGAATCTACCCCCACTCCGTGGCCACAGATGGCTGTGGTTTGGGTCATCGCATAGCCAACCCTTCAGGCTCACTATTTCTGTGCACCCCGGCTGTAGGAGTCACCTCTCTACCCAAAATGTCAGCCCAGCCCACTAGGGGGCTGCTTTCGCGGTAAACATGGCACTGCCAAGAATTTTCCCAGGGTGGCCTGATCTTCCAAGCAGACTCGATTTGCAGGAGGGAGCCCTTTATCTTTGAGCACAGGCCACCAATTTCCCTTCTCTTTTCTGAACATGGTCTGCATGAGGACACGATTATTTGGAAGAAACTGGTGCGGGGACCACCATCTCATTTAAGAAGTGGTTCTCAAATAAGACTACGATCTGTGTTCCGGTCCAGGATCTACCACTGATTTGTTTGTCAAATTTGACCAGCAATTGCACTGATGCCTTTTCTTTCCTCAATTTTCACCTAGACAGGCCTCAAACATGAGGTCTAGAAAACACGCAAAAAGAACGATAGCAAAAATCCATTCTTAAGGACACTAGAAATTTTGCAATGGTAACATTAGGCTCAAAATAGATATCTTTCCTCCATCTTCACACCACCCATCATTTTTCCTGATAAACCTGTGCCCCTCCCTTCCTCTTTTCCCTGTTTCCATCCTTTATTCAACCAGTATAACTTAGTGTCTTATTGGAGAATCTCAATTAGACTCATAAACTGGAAACGCTGCAGTGGACGTTTGTGCCTGGAGCGGCAGAGCGCAGACACAGGCCACCTAGTGCAGGACCCGGGTGAGTGTGGGGTGGGGCGTGCCTCCAGGGCTTTCTTGGGAGGGGCTGCCGGATTTAGGTCTCAAAGCATGGCCAGGAGTTGGGTGTGCAGGGGCGGGGAGGGCTCAGGGCATTCCAGGCACGAGGCACAGCAAACCTAAGGACGTGCCCAGAGTGTGGAAAGTTTGGGAAATGCCGTGGCGGGAGTTCTCCTTGAGGAGCCAGGGTCCAGCTTGGACGTGGAGGAAGAGGAGGGCTGCAGATATAGGCAGAAGCCATGTCTCAATGGACCTTATGTCTTCCACTGAGAAATCTGGACGTAGTAGAGAAGGCAACAGGCACCACCAATGGACTTTGAGGGAGGGGCACAGCCAGGGTCCTGTGTAAACACACGTGTAGAGAAGCTAAGCATATTCAGGGGAGCATGGCTGGAGGCTGTCATAGCAGCCCTGATAAGAGATGGTGGTGTGAATACACACATGGTTCTGAAAGATGTTTTAGAGGTAGAATATACTGACATTTCTGACCAAATAGTCCAAAAGGTGGGAGGAGAAGCCTGCAGTTGTTTGGGTGTCTTTTGTGGTTTCTTTCTAAGGGGCTCACACAGAATGGTTGTAAAGGCCTCAAACACAGGCCTCTGCCAACTACTATCTTCCTTATTAGATTCCTGACTTCAGAGGGCAGTTCCACTGTTAATATTTCATATCTGGGTGACCAAACCTTGTTGGCTCCCGCCAATGAAAGGAGATAGTTGAAAGAAGAAGAGCCTTCTGGGAGGAGGTTGAGGAAGGCCTGGGATGTGTCAGGGCCACTGCACCCACAAGGGAACCAAGCCTGGGGGTGCTGGGGTCTCGCACCCTCCCTCCAGTGTTCCACGGGTTGGGTGTCTGTGCCCACAGTTTGAGATGTGCCTTAAAATGGACATCCACCTGAGAGGCAAATCCTGGTTTCAAGTGAGACTGAGTCAATGGCAAATACTAGATGCTTTGAAACTGGAAAGAAGGAAAAAGCCCAACAGTTCTGGGTGCCAGAAGATTAAAATATAAGGAAGTGAATTGGGAGAGAAGACATCCCAATGGGGTATGGGTTTCACTGAAGACCAACTTTGCATTTCTCTAACTTATATCAATGGTGAAGTCTACAGCAGATGTGCTGGGGGTGAAGGTGGGTGTTGGTCACACGTGACAACTGGGCTGGGTACTGACAAAGACTCTCCTTGACCAAACTATAGTCAACTCCTCTGATTGCTGTGCTCAACTAGGCCAACTTTGGGCTTCTGTCTCTGTCCTTGTAGAGCCCAGTTTTAGAGCCCTAGAAAGATAGTTTAATCAGAACCACACCCTCAATGTCCATCTGATCATCTCTACGTCTCATGAGATGTAGATTGGGTTTCTCATCCCCACCTTCCCCCAGGTTGTGTCAGAACACCCTGGCCCATCTTCAGCAAGAATCCTGTTAGGTCAGTTTAGCCAGAATCTCCCCACCCCTGATGTTTCCTCTGCATAATTTTCCATTGACCCCCACCCTACTCCTTGACTACGAATTCCAGCTTTTTCTTGATGTGTTCAGAATTGAGCGCAGTCTCTCTCTCCCACTGCAAGACACCATTATAGGAGTGCCCCAGAATTAAATCTGCTTTACTGTTCTTTAACAATTGTCGGAATATTTCTTTCTGTGGCAGTACCAATCTCAAGGTGTCCACTAGTCCAGTAGCCACAGCAGGGCACTAGGGAAACCCAACTAGTTATTGCAGCTACATCCCATGCCAGGTCTGGCCAGCTGTGCCCATTGGTGGTATTGAGTCATCCCAAGTCTACGCACCACATCACAGGCTGAGATTCAAAGTCAATCTGTGAATCAGTGGATTGTGCGCATATCATGGTACTATTTTGAAGAGTGTTTCTTATAGCAATGGGAAAGTGGCTAAATTAGCTTTGTATGTTTAGATAATCATATAATAATTGTAATGACACTCAAACCATAGAGAAAAGAATGTGACAGCAGAATTCATAAAAATGCTCTACAGTAAACATGTTGTTAATACCTTAAGCAAGTAATGAATTTTACCATTCCCAGGGATGCCATGTGGGTACTGTGTGTCCCCATATGATGAAATGAGAGGCACCTCTCACCTCTGTGGGATTCTTCCCCAAGCCCATAGCCATAGTCTAGGCATGAGAAAACATCAGACAAACCCAAACTGAGGGACATTCTATAAAATATATAGCTGGCACCCCTCAAATTTGTCAAGGTCATGAAAAAGAAAGAAAAGCTAAGAAACTGTCACAGAGCTGAGGAGACTTAGGAAACATGACAACTAAATGCAACATGGTGCCCTGGCTTGGATCCTGGAATAGAAAAAGGACATTAATAGGGAAACTGAACAAAGACTGAACACAGCCTGGAGATTAGTTAGTAGTGATGCATGCATTTAACTAAGAAACCACAGTGATGTGGTATGACAACATTAGGGCAAACTGAAACTGACTGAGGGATGTATAAGGACTGTGTACTCTCTTTGCAACTTGTCTGTAAATCTAAAATTATTCCCCCAAAAAAGTTTACTTTAAAAATAATATTGCCCAATTCTGGTATCTGGTCCAGCATTAAAGGAGCTTAGAAATCACTACTCCATCTTAACAAGTAAAAATCTGAACAAAGAGAAAAATCAAAAACTCTTTTTAGAGCTATAAAAGAAATGAGGCCAGGAGGCAAACTGCTCCCTCTGAGACTGTTGAGACAGACAGGCAGACACAGAGAAGCACAGCTCACTGGTGCAGACACACACAAGCGCAACCTCCGTGGGAACCAGTGCGGGTGAGAAACCTGAACTGTGGAGGATGAGTTTCTGGAGGCTCACTGTAGACAAGTCTGAGAGTTAAAAACTCCAGAAGTACCCAGTCATAAGGGGGCCCTCACGGTTTTGTGAGTTTTTTGTTTGGGAGCTGAACCAGGTTCTCATAGTAAACATTTGGAGGAAAAAAACCCTCTTCCTGTCAGAAGGAGAAAAAGGAACAATTCTGAGAAAATACTAGAGCATTCTGTTATCCTAAGTAAGTCCTGCCCTCAGGAGAAACTGGTTAACCAGAGCTAGTCTATCTGAGTGTCATTAGAGCTTAATGACCTGGGGGAAGGTTAACACTTGACCCCAGTTCCCTTTAGCCATTTTATTCCACCTAAGCGAGGGGGCGGAGATCTGGTGAAGTTCACAGCCTGGAGCATAGGCTCATTAGAAGACTGAGACCTGATCATAGGATTATAGAAGGTCTCCCCACACCCCATACCTTCCCCCATATCACTAGTGGCCTAATTACAGCAGTTGATTTTACCCAGTACTTCATGTCTGCCTTGCAACAAAAAATTACAAGGCATACTAAAAGGCAAGACAAACAGTTTGAAGAGATTGAACAAACATCAGAACCAGAGTCAGATATTGCAGGGATGTTGGAATGATCAGATCAGGAATTACAAAAAGAAAAAAAGAAAAACAACTATGATTAATATGCTACGGGCTCTAATAGAAAAAGTAGACAACATTCAAAACAGATGGACACTGAGAGAGAAAGAAATTCTAAGAGAGAATCAAAATGAAATGCTAGAGATCAAAAACATTAACAGAAATGAAGAATGTCTTTGATGGGCTCATTAGCACACTGGCCATGGCTGAGGAAAGAATATCTGAGCTTGAGGATTTGATAATATAAACTTTTGAAACTGAAAAGCAAACAATAAAAAGACTGCAAAAAACCCCAATAAAACAGAATATGCAAGAAATTTGCCAACTACAAAACATAGAACATATAAGTAATGGAAATACCAGAAGGAGAATAGAGCGAAAATAAAATGGAAACAATATTTGAAGCAATAAGAGAAATTCCCCAAATTAATGTCAGACACCAAATCACAGATCCAGAAAGCTCAGAGAACACTAAGCAAGATAAGTGCCAAAAATCCTACACCTAAGAATATTATATTCAAACTTCAGAAAATCAAAGTTTAAAAAAAAATCTTGAAAGAAGTTGGGGAGGCAAATTAGAGGAACAAAGATAAAAATTACATATGACTTGTTCTAAAAACCATGCAAGCAAGAATAGATTGGAGTGAAATATTGAAAGTTTTGAGAGAAAAAAACCTACCAACATAGAATTCTGTACCCAGTAAAGTATCCTTCCAAACAGAAGGTGAAATAAAGCCTTTCTCAGACATGCAAAAAGTGAGGAAATCTGATGTCCGTAGAATTATATGGTAAGAAATGTTAAAAGGAGTTCTTTAAAGAGAAAGAAAATGATGTAGGTCAGAAACTAGGATCTGCATGAAGAAAGGAAGATCATTGGAGCAGGAATAAGTAAAGGTAACATAAAAAATTTTATTTCTCTTATTTTTAATTCGTCTAACAGATAATGAATCTTTCAAAATAATAACAGCAACATTGCATCTGATTATGCATTTATCTGTCTATGCTTACGTGAAAGTAAAATGAATGACAGCAATGATACAAGGGGTTAGAGGGAGGAATTAGTAATATTTTCTTATTATAAGACACCTATACTAACTTTGAAGTAGTATAGTGTAATTTGAAATTAGTTTCATATTAGTTATAAATGTCTATTGCAACTAAAGAAACCACTAAAAAAGTTTAAAATACAGTGCACGATGTCTGGGGGGTCAGGTGGTGCAAAGGCAATATATGTAACTAAAGTATTTGTATAGCCATAGTATTCTGGAATAAAAAAAAAGTCTCATTAAACAGAGAATTGAGGATAACTTCTTCAACTTGCTAAATAACATCTACAAAAACCCTACAGCTACCACCACACCTAATGGTGATAAACTCGAAGCCTTCCTGCTGAGATCAGGAACAAAAGTTCCCCTCTCACCACCGTTTTTCAGTATTGTACTGAAAGTCCCAGCTAATGCAATAAGACAAAAAAGGGAAAAAAAGGACACATGTTAGGAAGGAAGACATAAAACTGTCTTTGTTCACAGAGAGCATGATCATCTATGTAGAAAACCTGAGAGAATCAACAAAAAACCTTGTGGAACTAATAAATAAATATAGTAAGGTTTCTGGATACAAGATTAATATATAGGGGTCAATTGCTTTCCTATACATCAGAAATGAACAAGTAGAATTTGAAATTGAAAACAGGTTACCATTTCATCAGCACTCCCCCAAAAGTTAAATACTTAGATATAAATCTAACAAAATACACACAAGATCTACATGAGGAAAACTACAAAAATTCTGATGAATGGTATCAAAGAAAAACTATTGTCAATAAAAGGAGAGATATTCTATATTCATGTATAGTAAGACTCAATATTGTTGAGATGTCAGTTCTTCCCAGCTTGATCTATAGATTTAATGCAATCTCAATCAAAATCCCAGAAAGTTATTTTGTGAATATCAATAAACTCATTCTAAAGTTTATATGGAGAGGCAAACAAAACCTAGAATAGTCAACTCAATATTGAAGGAGAAGACCAAATTTGAAGGACTGACACTACCTAATTTCAAGACTTACTACAAAGCTGCAGTGTTTTAATTCAGGCTGCTACAAGAGAATACTGTAGATTGGATGGCTTAAACAACAAACATCTATTTCTCACAGTTCTATAGGCTAGAAGTCCAGCATGGTCAGGTTCTTGATGAGGGTCCTCTTCCTGGTCAGCCATCTCCTGGTTGTATCCTCTCAAATTGGAGAGCAGAGAGAGAGAGAAAAAAAAAAGCTGTCTTGTGTCTCTTCTTTCTTTCTTTTTGAAAATTTATTTAGAGACAAGATCTTGCTCTGTTACCCAGGCTGGAGTGCGGTGGTGCAATCACAGTTCATTGTAACTGAAACCTCGATCTCCTGGGCTCAAGAAATCCTCCTGCCTCAGCCTCCCAAGTAGCTAGGACTATAGGCCTAGCTACCATCACCATGCCCAGCTAATTTTTTTCTCTTTTCTTTTTTTTGTAGAGATAAGGTCTTGCTATGTTGCCCAGGCTGGTCTCAAACCCCTCAAGTGATCCTCCTGCCTCAGCCTCCCAAAGTACTGGGATTACAGATGAGAGCCACCACACCAGCCATGTCTCTTTTTATAAAAGCACCAATGCCACAATATGATTCCCACTCTATGATTTAATTACTTTCCAAAGAACACATCTCCAAACACCATCACATCGGGGATTAGGATTTCAACATATGAATTTTGGAAGGACACAATTATGCAGTCCATAGTACATAGTAACCAAGACAGCATGGTATTGGTGAAAGAATAGACAAGTAGATCAAAGGAAGAGAATAGAGAGCCCAGAAATAGGCCCATGTAAATATAGTCAACCACACTCTGACTAAAGCAAAGGTGCTACAATGGAGAATGACAAATGGTGCTGAAACATCTGGACATCCTCATGCGAAAAAATGGATCTAGACACAGATCTTGCACCCTGCAGAAAAATTAACTGAATGGATAATAGACCTAAATCTAAAATACAAAATGTAAAACTCCTAGAAGATAATATTGAAGAAAAGCTAGATGACTTTGAGCATGGTGATGACATTTTAGATACAACAGCAGAGGCACAATCCATGAGAAATATAATTGACAGGCAGAATTCATTAAAACACTTTTGCTCTGCAAAAGACAATGTCAAGAGAATGAAAAGACAAGCCACAGACTGGGAGAAAATATTTGCAAGAGACACATCTGATAAAAGACTTACAAAAATACACAAAGAGTTCTTAACTCTTAAACAATAAGAAAACAAAAAACTAGATTTAAAAATGGGTGAAAGACTTTAACAGAAACCTCACTGAAGAAGATACACAGATGGCAAACAAGCATATGAAAAGATGCTCCACATCATTTGTCATAAGGGAATTTCAAATTAAAACAACAATGCGATACCACTACATACCTATTAGAATGACCACAACCCGGAACGCTGATAACACTAAATGCTGGTGAGGGCATGAAACAACAGGAACTCTCTTTCGTGGCTGGTGGGAATGCAAAATGGTACAGCCACTTTGGAATATAGTTTAGCAGTTTCTTATAAAACTAAACAGACTCTTATCATACTCCTTGATATTTATCCAAAGGATTTGAAAACTATGTCCACCAAAACCTACACATGGATATTTATAGTAGCTATATTCATAATTGCCAAAACTTGGAAGCAACCAAGACTTCCTTCAATAGGTGGTTAGATAAAATGTAGTACGTTCATACAATGGAATGTTATTCTGCACTAAAAAGAAATGAACTATCAAGCCATGAAAAGACATGGGGATCCTTAAATGCATATTACTAAGTGAAAGAAGCCAGGCTAAAAAGGCTATACTATGTTACTTCCACGATATGACATTCTGGAAAAGTAAAAGTATGAAGATAAGTAAACAGATCAGTGGTTGCCAGGGGTTTGGGGAGGAAGGGAAGAATAGGTGGGGAGCAGAGGATGTTTCGGGCAGTGAACCTACTCTGTGTGATACTACGATGCTGGACACGCGCCATTATACATTTATCCAAACCCATAGAATGTCCAGCAGCAAAAGTGAGCCCCAGTGTAAATTACGGACTCTGGGTGATAAGGACGTGTCAGTGTGGGTTTGTCAGCTGTAACAGCTGTACCACCCTGGTGCAGGAAGTTGGTAATGGGAGAGGTTGTGCAGGTGTGAGGGCTGGGGGTATACGGGATATCTCTGTACGTTTCACTCAATTTTTCTGTGAACCTAAAAATGAAGTTTATTAATTATTTAACAAGCAATAATATTGCTAATGAGAAAGGGCCTGCAGAGATGAAGCAGGCAATTAGAGAAAGGCATTTCTAATACCGCTTTTGCATATATTTAGGTAACTCCAACCTGCAGATGAAGAGGTATGTGCATTAGTTTTCTTTTGCTGCATATAAATTACCATAATGGCTT
>RJWJ010004547.1:0-19091 GCA_004363605.1 Indri indri
ACAAGAGGTGCTATATCACCATTGTTTCTTAAAGCTGAATAGTACTCCATGGTATACATATACCACATTTTACTGATCCACTCATGTATTGATGGACACTTGGGCTGTTTCCACACCTTTGCAATTGTGAATTGCGCTGCTATAAACATTCGGGTGCAGGTGTCTTTTTCATAGAGCGATTTTTGTTCTTTGGGGTAGACGCCCAGTAATGGGATTGCTGGATCAAATGGTAATTCTACTTGTATCTCTTTAAGGTAGAATGGCATCTATTGGATGTCGGGTAGAGAGGGAGGGGGAAGGGGGAGGGGCGAGGGGGAGGAGGGGACGGATATATGCATACACAAAGCGTGCAATGCGCACCATCCGAGAGATGGACACGCTTGGGACTGGGACTTGGGAGGAAGGGGGGGCAAGGGCAACATACGTAACCTAAACGTCTGTACCCGTATAATAACAAACAATAAAAAAAAAGAAAAAAAAAAGAAATTAAAAAAATAAATAATTTCCCAAAGTGGAATATTTTACATACCTGGGCAGTAAGGTTGCAGACTGCAAACTTTTGTCAGCACAGGATCAATTTGATAAAATGTAGTCATTCTGAAGTATGTATATTGACATTTCTTATGATTTTAGTTTGAATTTTCATAATGCTAATGATTATCATCTTTTGTGCTTATTTGTGGTTTATATACCTTCTGTGCCTTGTTTATAAAAATATGTTGCTTGCTTCATTAAATTTGGTATGTGCCTTATTGATACAAGTTCTGTGTCAAATATGTGAAAGATTTTTTTCCTGGTTTCCTTAATGGAGTCCTGAAAAACAAATTTTGTTGGAGTTAATTGACCACTTATTTTTTATGTTATGGTTTCTGCTTTCTTGTGTTCCAGATAAAAATATTTACCTAGGCTAAAGTTGCAAATTTTTTCTTCTTTTTTTAATATACATTTATAGGTTTAGGTTTTACATTTAAAGTTTTGATTCACTCAAGTTAATATTTGTTTATGGTTAGAGAAAGTGTTTGAGGTTCATACTTTGTTTAGTTAATAATTCAGATATCTAGTATTTACAACACTAGTTACTGAAAATACATTCCATTCTCCTTTTAATTGTCTTGGACTCTTTGTCAAAAATCATTTGGCCACACATGTATGGGTCTATTAAAGCACACATTATTGGATACATTGACCTATATGAATAATTGTGCATGTAATAAAGCTATGTAACTATTCTTTTAATCAAATAATGTAACTCTTCCATCTTCTTTTAAATGTATTTGGATATTCCTGAGCTGTCCCAGGCTGTTTTGTGCTTCTATGACAGAATATCACAGACAGGGTAATTTAAAATGAACGGAAACTTATTGGCTGGCAGTTCTGGAGTCTGAGAAGTCCAACATCAAGGGGCCAGAATCTTGTGAGGACCTTCTTCTTACTGTGTCATCCCATGGCAGATGGGCAAAGACAAAGAGCGAGAGACAGAGAGAGAGAGAGAGAGGAACTCATCCTTTTATAAGTAATTTACTCCTGAGATAATGACATTAATTCATTCATTAACAGATTAAAACACCACTTAAAGGTTCTAGCTCCTAATGCCTCCACATTGGGGATCAAGTTTCCAAGATAGGAAATTTGAGAAACACATTGAAATCGTAGCAAGGGCCTGTACAGTTTCATATGAAATTTAGAACCAGCTGCTTTTTAGTTTGTTTAAAAAAGGAAAAAAAAAAAAAAAAAAACTCACATGGACTTTGATCGGATTTATGTCAAATCTATTGATCAATTTGGGAAGCATATATAACTTAACTATATTGAGTCTTCCAAACTTTGAAGAAGGCTTATCTCTTTATTTACCTAATTACTCTTTAATTTCTCTCAGTAAAGTTTTGTGGTCCTCAGTGTACAACTCTTGAACTTATTTTAGAAAATTTACCTCAACTATTTCAAATCCAGTGACTATCATTTCTATTTTGCTATTAAGATTGTCTAGTAAATTTGCATTTATTTTTAAGTTTTTATTTAAAATTTCAATCTCATTTTCTTTAAAATATATTTTTTGTCTACTTGGATTTCTTATCACTTCATTTAGTGTAATTTTTTTTCTTTTACTTCATTTATCATAGTTATAATTGCTGCTTGAAATAATTCTAACAAATGAGTCATCTTGAGTTTAGTCACTATTGTCTTTTCACTTGAGACTGGATTGGATTTTTCTGGTTCGTAGTATTTCGAATAATTTTATATTGTATTTTGGATGTTGTGCACATTATGTTGTGGTAACTGCATTCTTTGACATTCCTCTGAAGAAAGTTGATATATTTGTTTCAGTAGACAGTGAATTCAGTTAGATTAAATTTTCTCTTCAGCTGGACTGTGGTGGGTGACAGCTCAGATTTCAGTCCAGACAGCTTTTAACTTATCACATGTGTATATGGCTCAGGGGCCATCGAGTGCCATGGCTTGAATGTTCGTTCATTCCAACACTCATGTTGAAATTTGGTTGCCATTGTGGTGGTGTTGGAAGTGGGACAATTGGCAATTGGGTCATGAAAGTGGGATTAATATCATTATAAAAAAGCAGGTTTGGCATCCTTTTGCATCTTTATCCTTCTGACTTCCATCATATGAGTATGCAGCAAATGCCAGCACTTTGGTCTTAGACTTTCCAACCCCCATAACTGAGAAAAAATAAATTTTCTGTTCACTATAAATTACCCCATCCTAGGTAAGCTGTTATGGTAGCATACAACATACTAAGACATCCAAAGACTTATGCTTTGTAATACACATAGAGTTTGAAATCTCTTATAACAATCTCATTCCCAGGATAAGCTCCTTACATTCCAGCATCACTTGCTGTCCCAGGCTCTTTTCTTTTGTTCCTCTGGCCAAAGGACATTGGAGTTTCTTTAGAAGTTTTAGCTAACCTGCATCATTTCAAGATGATGTTGACATTAAAGGAAAGCCACAATGTGTGAAACTTTCCCTGTGCCAGTCTCTTCCACAAAGTTTTGACAGTCTTCAAAATTCTGCCCATTTCTATTCACTCTCCAGCTTACTTAGTTTTCTTCTCTTTTTCTGTTTTCTTTTATGGGATTTTATTTCAAAGGTTTTTAGTTTTTATCTGTGAGTAGGTTATTGTGTTAGGAACTTTCCTTTCCATGTGAAAATGCAATCTATTATAAATACTCTTGTAAGGTACCTAGTATTTTTTAAGATACATGAATTACATTAATTGCCTTAATACTGCTATTTTTGTCTCTCAGATCTACAGAACAAGCAGGTAGAATGGAGGCAGAGTTTCAGCAATCTATGAATGCTTAAAGGAAATTATAGCTCCACATACAAAAGATAAATACATTGACAAAAATCAACATTTCCAAGGTAAACAGTAGGTACTCTTTCCCTCTTCTGTTACACAGCAGGGATGAAACCAATTATCCCCTTAACCACTATCATAATTATGGACACACTGCTGTGAACTTTTTAGCCTTTATATTATTGACTTGATTTTGGATATTGGTTTTCATATGTGAGTTAGGTAGGGGGAAATAAGTCACACCATATTTGATTTGTTAGTGATTTTGATGTCTAATTTCTAGTTGTCTTTATGTTGTGAAGTTTTACAGAATGAATTGATACTGCAATAGGATGATTTAAAGCCTTAGTTTTAAAGCCACACCCCACACAATTAAAAAATTAGAAAACTAGAAACACATTAAAAATATCAATTTTTAGACATTAGACAACAGGCTTCACAGGACTCCAATCCCTGTGAAAAGGGAAATATATGAGATGATCTCTACAATTGCTCTATACTGCCATTTGGAGGCATTTTCTAGAATACTGGCCCAGGAAAGAGAAACCCAAATTAACTGTAACAGCTTTACAGTGGAAGGAAAATATATCAGTGTTCAGGGAGGCTGAGACTATAAGAAATAGCAAAACAGAATTCTAGAATGAAACAGACTGGCAGAAAAAGAGGTATACAAACCCAACAGGGTTCCCCCTGGGTCATAACCAAAACCAAATAACACAATGATAAATATAAAGCCAATGATATTTTAATAATATTCAATATATGTGATATAAACATTACAGTTAAAAGGCAAGTTGATAAACTGAAAAACAGAAATAAAGCATGTCCCCAGCATACGCTATCTACAAAATAGAATGGATTATATACAAGAAGCCATATTTAGATATCACTTCAAATCCTCAAAAAATACTGGTTAATATTTCTTCTCATTATGCTAGTATTTTCTGACTATTCCACTCAACTTTGATAGCCAATAAGTTCAACAAAGTGTATTTATTATTAGTAAATCTATTATTTCCACATACTAGCTGTATAGTAATGAATTTTATCTTTTCTCTAAAAATAAATTTCCTCTACATGAATCCCTCAGAAATAATTTAGAATCTGTAGTTATGAACATAAAATAAATGATATAAAACATGAAAAAGTACAGGAAGATATCACTTTATTAAACAGATTGATTTTTCATTATCAGCTTCTTCTTTTCCTATGGTCTAGCACATAGATTAGGTGAACTAAAGAATAAGGGAGTTGATGGCAAGTCAGTGTGTTCAAACTTCATCAGAATTTGAGATGCTCTCTAATACACCAGCAGTTAGATTTTGAAATTTCTTTGTAAATATGAAATGCCTACATATGAGACTCCTAGTTCCATGTTAAAGAGGCAGTTATATTTACACATAGGAAAACACAGAAATTCAGAAATAATGGAAAAAGATAAAATCATCTTTTTATCCAGGCATTGTATAATAGATTATCAGATATAATGGAGAATGTAAACCAATAATTTTCAAAATATGTGTATACATATTTACTTATATTAATGTTATTATATCATTCAGTAAAAACAAAGTGAGATTTCTAATAGAAAAGATTTTCCTCTTAATTGCTGTCATTTTTTAACAATTATGTACATTAGCATTATAGATGTGAATTATTTTATAGTTCTCATCTTTCATTTCTTTTCTTTCAATATGTTTATTAACTTCTTCATTTATTTATTTAAACTTAAAAATCATCTAATTCCAGTCAGGTATTCAAATGTGCAATAAAAATGGAATATTAGTAATACTAACTGTTCATGAGGTATGGTGCTGAGGTGGGTAGATTTAAAGATTTGGGGTAAGCTAATATAAAAATAAGTCTCCAAAGCATAGGACAATACAGTAGGTTCTAACATGTTACATTACTTTCCATACTTAGTTGCTTACTGGAAGAGCTTGACTCTACTAGTCCTTACAGGCAAAAGCCAGAGTAAAAGATATCTTTTTAATCTGCAAGCCATATATGACAAACCCACAGCCAACATCATATTGAATGGGGAACAATTAAAAGCATTCCCACTTAGAACTAGAACCAGACAAGTTTGCCTTCTATCACCGCTTCTATTCAACATAGCGCTGGAAGTCTTACCCAGAGCAATCCAACAAGTGAAGCAACTTAAGGGCATCCAAATGGGGGCAGAAGAGGTCAAACTATCTCTCTTTGCTGACGATAGGATCTTATATCTACAAAACCCCAAAGATTCTGCCATGAGACTACTGGAATTGATAAACAAATTCAGAAAAGTCTCAGGTCACAAAATCAATGTAGAGAGATCAGTAGCATTCCGACATACCAACAACAGTCACACTGACAACCTAATCAAAGACTCAATACCCTTCCAATAGCAACAAAGAAAATAAAGTACCTAGGAATATATTTAATTAAGGAGGTAAAAGACCTCCACAGGGAGAACTATGAAACAATGAGGAAGAAAATAGCAGAGGATGTAAACAGGTGGAAAACCCTACCATGCTCATGGGTCAGCTGAATAAACATTGTTAAAATGTCTATATTACCCAAAGTGATCTACAGATTCAATGCAATCCCTATTAAAATACCAACATCATTTTTCACAGATCTAGAAAAAATAATTCTACACTTCATATGGAACCAGAGAAGACCCCGTATAGCAAAAGCAATCTTAATCAAAAAGAACAAATTGGGAGGCACTAATTTACCAGACTTCAAACTATATTACAAGGCTATAGTAACTAAAACAGCATGGTATTTGCATAAGAACAGAGACACAGACCAATGGAACAGAACTGAGAACCCAGATATAAAACCATCCTCAAATAACCATCTAATCTTCGACAAAGCAGACAAAAACATACACTGGGGAAAAGAACCCTTATTCAATAAATGGTGCTGGCAAAACTGGATAGCCACATGTAGAAGACTGAAACAGTATCCACACCTTTCACCTCTCACAAAAATCAACTCACGGTGGATAAAAGACTTAAACCTAAGGCGTGAAACTATAAGAATTCTAGAAGAAAGTGTTGGAGAAACTCTTATAGTCTTTGGCCTAGGCAAAGAATTATGAAGAAGACCCCAAAAGCAATCGCAGTAACAACCAAAATAAATAAATGAGACCTGATCAAATTAAAAAGCTTCTGCACAGCCAAGGAAACTATCACAAGAGAAAACAGACAATCTACAGAATGGGAGAAAATATTCACATGTCACCCATCCAATAAAGGGGTGATAACAAGAATCTATAGATCTCAGGAAAATCAAGAAGAAAAAAATCAAACAACCCTATCAAAAAGTGGGCAAAGGACATGAACAGAGACTTTTCAAAAGAAGAAAGATCAATGGCTAACAAACATATGGAAAAAAATGCCAATGAATATCTGAATATCTCTAATCAGGGAAATGCAAATCAAAACCACAATGAGACATCCCTCATCCCCAGTGAGAATGGCCTTTATTAAAAAGTTCCAAAAAAAACAAATGTTGGTGTGAATGCGGAGAGATAAGAACACTTATACACTGCTGTTGGGACTGCAGACTAGTACAACCTCTGTGGAAAGCAATATGGAGATACCTAAAAGAGATACAAACAGAACTACCATTTGATCCAGCAATCCCATTACTGGGCATCTACCCAAAAGAACAAAGACATTCTATAAAAAAGATGTCTGCACTCGAATGGTTATAGCAGCACAATTCACAATTGCAAAGATGTGGAAACAATGCAAGTCCCCATCGATACATGAGTGGATTAATAAAATGTGCTATACCATGCTATACCATGGAGTTCTATTCAGCCACAAAATCAATGGTGATATAGCACCTCTTGTGTTAGCCTAGATAAACCTGGAACCCATTCTACTAAGTGAAGTATCCCAAGAATGGAAAAAAAAAAAAAAAAAGCACCACATGTATTCACCATCAAATTGGTTTTAACTGATCAACACTTAAGTGCACATTTAGTAGTAACATTCATCAGGTGTCAGGCAGATGGGAGGAGGAGGAGAGGATGGATATACAGACACATAATGGGTATGGTATGCACAGTCTGGGAGATGGACAAGCTTGAAGCTCTGACTTGGGTGAGGCAAAGGCAATATAGGTAACCTAAACATTTGTTCCCCCATAATCTGCTGAAATAAAAAAGAAAAATACAAGTAACCACTTAGAATAAAATTAAAAATTTGTAAAATTAAAAAAAAGGAAAATTAAATTATCATGTAAGCCTATGAGACTATCCTGTTATCTTTTGTCAGCATTCCCCTTTTCATGACCTTTTAAAACATTTTGCTTTTCAAACATATCTTTCCTCCAACTGTTCTCTATAAAATAAATTGAAAGTTCATCTAATGGTGATTGTCTAATAAGAAATACTTTTCGATGTCAAATTGAAATTGGAGAAAAACATTAAAACGTGTTATGATTTTAGATATATTTTTCCCCAGAATCTAAAATATTTTTCTCAAGGCTTCTGCTTTTTCTCCCTAATGTTAAATAAAAAAACTTCTTTTATACAGGGTATTTGAGTGTATTAAATGAGGTACTCCATATATTGATTCCTGATATATCACATGCTTTCTGATTTATCATTTTAGAGAAAAATTAATAAACAGGGTTGCTTTACCTCCTTTCCTTACACTATAGTTATTTATGTGCATGCTTTATCTTCCCCTATAGATATGTAATCATGAGGTAAGGTAACATGTGTATCCTATTTGCTTAATTCCTCAAAGCTAATAAAATGATGCATTTTGCTCAGAAAACATTCAATAAATATTTATTAGCAAATACAGAATTTTGCATTTGTTATAAGATTTATTGGTAGTAAATGGTCATAAATTCATTATTCATATTTATTATAATATGAAACATTGTGAGGCAGGCTTCTTTATTCCCATTTCATTGATGAATAACTAAGATTTTCAAAGGTTAAGTGATATACTAAACAAGGTCATATGGTAGGTAGTATGTCAGTTTTAAGGTTTAGAACACATTTTTACATATCATTTTATACGACATGATTTATAAGAAATTAATGTAGAGACAAATATGCCATATGGTGTTTGAAAACAATTTCCCATGAATAAAATGTGTTATTCAAAATAATAACCATAGCATAGGTACTATTTTATATTTTTTTATTATCAAGGCAGTGAAAAACAGTGGGCAGGTTGCGTGACATCAGAATGTACTTAGCTTGATAGATTTTACTGATACAACTTTGCATAAGTCCCATTAGAAGGGATTGATATAGAGTTGATGCTCAATAAATAGTTGTAGAATGAAAAAAAATAGTGTCTCCCTATATTTTTGATTCCGTAATGCAATATCAAATATCTGCATCATGTTAGTAGTCAATTTCTCAGAGACCTACTATACCACCACAGCCACAAAAATATTTTCCTCATTCATGAATGTAAGAAGTTGCTTTTATTCACTTCTGATTTGTGCTTTATTTCATGCTGCTGAGATGGTAATACATTGCTTCAGATGATGTCTATGAAACCATTGTACTTAGCAATTTTAGAGGATAGAGAAGATGCACATTGAAAAGAAAATTATCAACATTATATTGTCATCAAACATATTGCATTATGATGGCAATATAATGCAGTTATTTGCAAATCTGCAAATGAATGTCAGAGGATACACATGGAAAACCTAGGCAAGTGTAACTTTCAAGAGTAATTGAATTAGACATGTTGCAAATATGTATGATAATTCACCTTACTGACTGACAATAAAATAGAATGTTTTGTATTAGTCAGATTTTTCTGTTCTTCATAGATGTTTTAAAAATGAATAGCATAAAAATGTCTGACATACTTTATCCTTGCATATTGAAAAGTTAGCTCTGTGCTCAATATCTCAGACTTCTGGTTTCAGTTCAAAAATGTAAATAGCTTGGAAGTTACCACTCACATACTTACAACAATAAAAAGCTTATTTATTCCACATTGTACAATGTGCCTGGTTTTCAACAAAAACTTACAAACTATGCTAAAATGTTAGAAAAACACAGTCTAAAGAGGCATAGCAAGCATCAGGACCAGACTCAGATATAACAGAGATAATAGAGTTATAAGACAAGAAATTTAAAATAACTATATCTAATATGTTTAAACTCTAACGAAAATAGACAAGTGCGAGAACTGATGTGTAATGTAAAAGGAGATCTAGAAACTCTAGTAGAAAATTTTTTAAGATGCCAGAAATCAAAAACCACTGTAACGGAAGTAAATAATGTCTTTGACACGTTCAAGGAAAGAATAAGTGACTTTCAAAATATGTCAACAAAAATATTCCAAATTCAAACTCAAAAAGAAACAAGAATGAAAAGGAAAAAAGAAATAAACATCCAAGAACTGTAGGACAATTTCAAAAGATGTAACAATATGAACAATTGGAATATGAGAAGAAGAAGGAGGAGGAGGAGGAGGGGAAGGAGGAGAAGAAAAAGGAAAGAATACAGCAAAAAAAAAAAAAAAAAAAAAAAAAAAAAAAAAAAAAAAAAAAAAAAAAAAAAAAAAAAAAAAAAAAAAAAAAAAAAAAAAAAATTGGAGTAAAAATAATTGAGAATTTTCCAAAATTAAACATGGCCACCAACCAAAGATCCAGGAAATTCAGAGAACACGAAACAGGATAAATAATAATTTAAAAGCCCCCCCTCCACTACCAAAAAGCCACAAAAATAAAAAAAGACCTGGGTATATTACATTCAAATTGAAGTAAATAATGACAGAAAGAAAATCTCGACAGAAGCTAAATAAGAGGGGAAACCTCCTACATAGGAAGAAACAAAGATAGACTTACCACAGATGCCTCATTTGAAAATATGCAAGTAAGAAGACAGTGGAGTAAAATATTTTGGTGTTTATAGAGAAGACACCAGCTAGAATTCTATATCAGTAAAATATTCTTGAAAAGTGAGGGAGATAATAAGACTTTCTCAAATAGAAACTTAAAAATTAATTTCCAGCAGCCCTTTTCTGAAAGAAATGTTAAAAATAAGTTTCTCAAGGAGAAGGAAAATTATATAGGTTGTAAACTCAGATCTACATTAAGAAAGGAGTGTCTGAGAAAGAATAAATGAAGTCAAAATAAAACAGTTTATTTTTCTTGGTATTCATTTCTTAAGAGATATCTGTTTAAACAAATTATGACACGATACATGGGGTGATTTTAGCATATGAACATGTAAAATGAATAATAACGGCAATGTGAGAAGGGACAAGATAGAAAACTTTTGTAATTGCTAGATGTTGATTCAAATGTATCAATAGCCAATTTAAATGTGAATGGTTAAAATAAGTCAATTAAAGCAAACCTTGTCAGTGTATAAAAAAAGGACTCATCTATATGTAGTCTGTGACAAGCCCACATTAAATATAAAGACTCAGGTTATAAGGTAAGAGACTGAGAGATGCACACTATGCTAACGACAATCAAAAAAAGCTATGGTAGTGATATTAATTACAGATATATCAGGTATCAGAAGAAGAAGGATGTTGCATATCCATAAAGACGTCACTTCTCTAAGAAAGTATAACAATTTAAAATGTACGTGTAACTAACAATTGAGTGCCAAAACATGTGAGGCAAAAAATGATAGAACAGAGAGCACTGAGAGAGGAATGCACTATTATATAAGACACTTCAATATTTTGCCTTCAGTAATTACAGACCAATAGTCAGGAAATCAGTAAACACATAGACGATCTGAACAGTGATATAAATCAACTTGATCTAATTGGCATATATTAAATATTCTAACAAATGTTGACAACATATGCACTCTTCTCAAGCTTAGATGGAGAATTCACTATGATAACCCAAATTTTGTATAATAAAATATGTCTTAACAAATTTAAATGAAGAGAAATGATATAAAGTATCTTCTCAGTTCACAGCGAAATTAAACTAGAATTCAATGACGAAAAGTAACCAGGAAATATCTCCAAATATTCAGAAAATAAACAATACACTTATATATTAAAGTGTCAAGAGAAATTAAACTTATTTAGAACAAAATTAAAATAAAAATTAAATAAATAAAAATTTCTAGAATGCAGCAGAAAAGCGGTAGAGATAACTTTTTAGTATTAAATGCACATATAAGAAAAAAATTAAAAATCAATAAACTTATCTACCACATGAGGAAATTCTAGAATATGAATGTTTATATTTTTCAAAAATTCATATATTCAAATCCTAACACTTAAAGTGATAGTATTAGGGGGTAAGGCCATTGGGTTGTGATATAAATCACGAGACTGAAGATCGAATTCTTGTTCATTATTGGTGGGATTAAAAAATGTCAAGCGATGGTGGAAAACATTTTAGCATTTCTTAAAAAGCTAAATATAGTCTTACCTTGCAATACAGCAATTTTTTAAGTATTTACCTGATTTTAAACTTAACTCACACAAAAACTTTTATGTGAATATTTATAGCAACTTTATTTATAATAGCCAAAAACAAGAAGCAACTAAAATGTTCTTTAATAGTTGGATAGATAAAGAAATTATGGTACATCCAGACAATGGCATATTATTCAACAATTAAAAGAAATGAACTATCAAGCCACTTAAAGACATGAATAAATCTTTAATGCATATGGCTAAGTCAAAATAGCTAGTTTGAAAAGGCTATATAGTGTATGATTCCAATTATATGGAAATTCTGGAAAAGACAAAGCTAGAAAGAGGGTCAGTAGTTTCCAGGGTTTCAGGTGAGGATGAAGGGGGGGCATTGATAGGTAAAGCACAGAAGATTTTTTGAGAGTAGTGAAAATATTCTATATGATATTGTAATGATGGATGCATCACACCATGCAGTTGTCAAAGCTCGCAGAACTTTACAACACAAACAGTGAACTCATATTTTACAGCACAAAGAGTAAACCTTAATATATTCAAATTGGTGAAAAAAATAATTTAGGATATCAGAGAATCCTGGGATAGAATGGAAAATCTCTTAAATTATCTGGGTCACAAATACATGAAACAACCTCACTGAACATGGGAGAAATGAAGGGTTCACTTCAATAATTCTGGAAATGAGCAGATTCTGTCGGGATAAAGGTAAAATGGACTGTAAACAGGCACTGTTTACAGTTGATAAAGCTTTTATCATGAGGGTACGGGTTAACAATTCCGGTACTACTGTACATGTAGAGTGTAAATGAACAATTAAGTAAATGAATGACAGTTGGTGCAATCTAGGATTCTCACTGCTGAAGTGGAAGTTTACAGATAAGTTAGGGACGGAGGGAAGAATAATCCACATGGTAAAGAGTTACAGTTAGACATATCGGCATAAATTCACATACAGAGATTTTTATATATTGACATATTTAAACATATTAATAGCTGTATGTAAATAGTTTAGTATTCACACATATATTTCTCTGTTCTGTCAGCTGAGAGGGCCCAAAAGCCCCCAATAACAATGAACATATTTAGAACTTAGATTTTGGTTTCTAATATCATTTTCCACTAAAAGAACCAGGCTCCTTAGAGAAATGCCTGATTCTTGGACTGGAGCAGGAAACATACAAAGTAATCACGGAGCCTTTTGTAGAACCAGAATGTAATAAAGTGCTACAACAAACAAAAATGCAATAATGGAGGTATGTCAAAGAGACACAGGATCCAATAGACCCCTTTGGCCAAATCTGTAACAATTTGAGTAAAAATAAATAAAGCAGCATTGGATTATAACCTGAAGTAAAACAATAAATTACAACGACCCCATATTTATATAAATAAATGATTCAGTAAGTAAATAAATGAGAGAGAATAGACACATATCTGGTGTGGAGGAATTCCAAATAATTAAAGTAGAAACTTTGCCCCGAAAAAGATGGGACAACTCCTACCTCTAAGGTGTAGGCTGTATGCAATAACACCTTTCCCAAAACAACAATATAGAAAAGGGAGAAAAGGAGTAACTTTCCAATGATGAAATCTGACAAACACTACCTCAGTGCAACGGTTAAAATCATCAACACTAATGAGTCATGTTGGTATTATGTACTTTTCACATGATATTATGAGAATGGCACTTTGCTTCTGTCATCTTCCTACTGAAAACACATAACCCCAGGAATAGCCTGAGAAAAACATCAAAAAATTCCTAATTGAGAAACATTCTGTAACAGAACTGACCACTACTGTTCAAAACTGTCAAGGTCATCAAAAACAGGTCTGAGAAACTGTCATGGCTAAGAGGAACTTAAGAACCATGATGATTAAATGTAATGCAGCACCCTGAATGGGATCCTAGAGCAGAAAAATGACATTGAGTAAAAACTAAGGAAATCTGAATAAAGAAGAGACTTCAGTAAATTATGCATCGATATTAGTTTAATTGTAACAATGTATCATAGTAATAAAAGATGTCCTAAAAATTTGAAGAAATGTCACTCTTGATTGCTGTCAAGTTTTGTGATGAACCTTAGAAGTTTTCTTATACTTAGTTTATTAAAAATCTTAAGGGAGGATTGACACTTTTAAGCACAGAAGATACTTCCTCTTTCTTATATTTTTTATTATGCACTGTCACAAAGCTTTGAATTATTTAACTGACTCATATGCCTGCTGACAATAGCTTCTTTTTAGTAGCACACCAGTTAAATAAAGATAGATACTGCCCTGAAGGTTTTCTTTTAATAATAACAGCACTTTATATTGGTGTTGCTTGAAATACCCAAAGTGCTTTTACATTCATTCTTTGATTAAATTACTAAAAAACTCCTTCAGAAAGTCAGCAGTTTTCCTAACTATTTCCATTTACGTGGTGACCTTTCACATTATCTCTATTTACAGCAATGTTTTTCCCAAAGTGGCTTCTATGTTGCTTCTTTTATCCTTCCTTCAGGGTAAAGGCACTCTTTTTCGAGAGTATTCAGTTCTAATAGTTCACAGGAAAATGCAGTCTGCGCAAGGAAGCTTCCTTCTTCATAGGATGTCCCCTCCTGGGTGCAGTTTGCATCCCATTTAGTGATCTGTCTGGAATTTAAAATTCCAGGCCATTTTCTCAATAGAGAAAATTCTGAAGTCCCATCCCAATTCCAATTATTTCTGTAGAATTGTCTAATGATTATCTTTACAATTGAATCTTAGTTCAATATTTCTATTCTTCCAATTCTGCTTCCCTTACACCCTAACGTTGTTGTTATGAAGAGTATTCTCCAATAAACCTTCTGCATCTCTGCTTTGTAGTCTGTTATCTGGGGAAATCATCCCAAAGTGCACAGTGTCAGGCAGCATGCCTGAAGATCCAATTTGTGTAGAAATACAAATGTCCCAAGGTAAGAATAAATGAACCTACAGATAGTGAGAAATAACTTAGATGATTGGTCAAGAATATGAAAGGAAATGTTTAGGCATTATGTGTCTAGATCTGTGGAAGAAACATGTGGGTGGATGTATGTGAGTCAGATCAGGTTGTGAAGATCTTTGTATTGTATTTTAATCCTACCAGTGAGGTAGAAGAGTCAGTACCTAAACAGTCACATAGAAACAATGACTTGGCAAGTTGTCATTAGCTAGGCTCTGTCATTGTATATCCAATAGCTGGCACAAAGTGCACATGTGTAGTAGACACAGTAATGGAGATGGAGGACCTCCAGGATCAACAGCATAATGCACCTCTCAAAAAAGTTGATCTAGTTAATGCTGCTGTTGAATACCTAATCCTCAAAGGAAAGAGACGTTTGGTATGTCACCATTTTTCTAGCTGCTTAAAAGTTTGGTAACATGGGATACTGTCAATCTGGAAGGGGAGTTGATTTGCCATTATTGTGACATGTTTGCCTTTCCTCTGTGCAACGCATTAGCCAGCACTTATAAATACCCAAGGATTTATTGAATGCTTGAACCGCTGGCCTAGTGATCCTGCAAAACCATTCTTTAGACCAAAAGAGCCACTTTACACCAAAGGACATATGGCAGTAGGGATATGACCAGGGGGATCCATAAATTCAATTATATACTGCACTGCCAGAGATGAACAGCAAATAAAAGGAGCCAGCATGTTGTCAAGAGTAATTAACCCTGATCATCAAGGGAATGTGGGGCTGTTGTTATCCTCTTGACCCAGAGCTCTTTATTTAAAAAATGGTCCTGTATCTACCATTCTGCTTTGCTATAAATAAGTGTCATTTATAACTATGTCTGTTTCTAGAGATTTCTATCCTGTTCCATTGTTTTTTCTACCCTTGTGTTAATACCACATTTATTCTATTATTATAATTTTTAATAATCTTTAGTTTTTAGTGGACCATACTCTCCATAATGTTCTTTTTAAAATTTGTCCTGGATTTTCTTGACCATTTTTTTTATTTCATATAAGTTTTAGAATTTATTGGTTGATATTCACAATAAATCCTGCCTGAATTTTGGTGTGATTGGATTGAATTTAAAATTATTTTTCAAAATAATCAATGTCTTTAAAATATCTTCAAATAATTAATATTATACTCTTCCATTCCTTTACTAAATTTGTAAGTTTCCATTTTCTTTGTAGATACCTATCTTGTTACGTTGACTTCTAGCCCTTTGATACATTTGTAAATGGTATCTTCTAAGATGTCATTGTCCAATTATTATTGCTGGCATATAGAAATAAACTTGGCCGGTTGCAGTGGCTCATGCCTGTAATCCTAGCACTCTAGGAAGCTGAGGTGGGAGGATCGTTTGAGCTCAGGAGTTCAAGACCAGCCTGAGTAAGAGCGAGACCCTGTCTCTACTAAAAATAGAAAGAAATTGGCCAAACAACTAAAAATAGAAAAAATTAGCCAGGCGTGGTGGTGCGTGCCTGTAGTCCCAGCTACTTGGGAGGCTGAGGCAGGAGGATCGCTTGAGCCCAGTGGTTTTAGGTTGCTGTGAACTAGGTTGACGCCATGGCACTCTAGCCTGGGCAACAGAGTGAGACTCTGTCTCAAAAAAAAAAAAAAAACAGAAATAAACTTGATTTTTATATCAAATTAAACTTGACCTTATGTCCAATATTATAAATTCACCATTTAATTATAAAAATCCTATAAATTACAAGTCTTTGGCTTTGCAGACTTTGCATACAATTTGTGTGTAAAATATAATGGTCATATTTCTTATTCTAATTATTATGAAATTTATTTATTATTCTCGTTTTCTTTTTCTGCTTAAAAACACTATTGGAATGTTGAAATGAAATGGAGACAGTGGGCAGGATTCTACCACAGGGAAATGATGAAAATTAGTTCTACTCAAGGAAAGTATGCATGGATGGGGGTACCCATTCCTATATGGATACAAAGCATAAATGGTTGGCAGATGACTATAGTGCCACTCAATGTGGCCTTGAAAAAGAGGGTGACAGGAATCCTCCTTATGGGCAAAGCTTCAGGTGGTACACCTGCTTTTATACTTTGTGAAATATATGTAGATTCTTAACTTGGCCAATTGGAACGAAATGTCTGGAATGAAAAATGATGTAATATCAGAAACAAGGAGTTCTGAGGTAGAGACATGTGGGCGATATTCATCTCATTTTAATATCCATAGTAGAGCACTTCAATACAGCACAGGTACTAAACAATCACAAAAATACAACCAGGCAAGTTTTTATTAGCCAGCCTTAGTCACTGGTGGTAAAGTGCTTTAGTGGTAGAAATGGAGGCTAAGCATGAAGACATCAGCATGATTATTTGGGCTCTTAGCACCACCAAATGTCTGTCCTAGAAACAGCAAATGAAGGCTAACCCCTCAATAGAGATTCAATTCCCAAGAAGATCAGATGACCTCTTGAAAGCAAGTTGCCTAGAATGGGCCTTTCAACTCTGGAATGATAAGTGGCTTATTCTCATATGAATGTACATGAATTTTGGATGTGACTTTCTCTTTTTTTTACATGCAGGGCTACAGCCAGTATCAATATGTGAGTACTACCAGCATGAGGTCTCCACGGAAGACCAGGACACATGCTTTATATAGCAAAGAAATAAGGAAGGGCCCCCATGGCCATAGTACCCACTGGTTATATCACACCACTCAGTAGCTTCTCCTGAGCATTGCAGGGGCCTGTTGAGAGCACTGATGAAGTATAAATTTGAATGTTATACCGGGAGAGGATGGAATGCCATCCTTCTGGATGCAGAATAAACATCGAATCAAAGAAATTGTGTTCTCAGTATGACATACTCATGGGTTTGAAATCAAGTAATAGAAGCATGAGTGTTCCCATTACCATCACTCACAATGATCCATTGTGTTTGAGCTCCCTAGTAATACATTTTGGGGTTCTCCAGTATTAGAGTTCTTGGTCTCTAATGGGTACAACTATCTACAGGAGACATAGCAAAGGTTCTATTTAACCCATATTTAATTGTGGCTGGTTCCTGTGACATTTAGATTCTTTGGATACAGGTAGCAGTAGGCAAAAGAAGAATCACTGATTTGTCAAGAATTATTCATCAGGAAGAGACAGAGTTACTCTAGCACAGAGAGAGAGTAGAGAGGAATATATGTGGAAACCAGGTGATGTATATGGTGTCTTCCTTTGTGGAAATATAAATGTAAATACACATGTTAAGCAGCCATTGGGGACATGATGCTAGAGGTTCAGGCTCCTCATGAATCAGGGTCAGGGTCACTATACCAGGTAAGCAAATGAGTCCAAAAGAGAGTAGCTAAAAATGAAGGAAATCTAACATGGGTAGTCAAAGATGAAGATAAATAAAACTAATTGTGATTCTGAGATCAGCTCCTGTGGGAAAGGCTGAGGTTAGTCTTGCTAACTTCCTTATCCTACATATCCCTCAGGAAGAGATGTCCATCAGATTCGCAGTAGAGCTGCTACTTGATGTTTATGCACAATGGAAGATGATTGGGCCAAGGACTGTGGTAGACATGGTGAAGAGCTGCCTACATCCCCCTTCAAAGTTGTCCCATGACTCTGGGGAGTTCACCCAGCCATCAGACAGTTCAGCTCCAAATTTACAGAGAGCTCACTTCTCCAAGGTCGCAAACTTCTCAGGAAATTTTCTAGGTGCAGAAATAAAAAGCCAGCGAGTTTGCCCTTATGGAGGACAATTCTTATATGTAAATCTCAGTCCCTGCTCTAGGCTGTCTTGCCTGCACATTTCTCACAATCCACATTTTCCCTCTGCCAATTCTGCTTTTCCCCACTCTTTTCTCAGGTGTGAATTCTCATAAATATCTTGAGCCCCAAATTCTGTCTTATTCTCTGCTTCTGCAGTACCCTCCATGAGACAATCACTGCAAACTATAAAAGGAATTAGATTTTCTATAAGCAACTTGTTGCAGCAAGATGACATGTTTTACTCATTGCTCTGGAGCTCCTAGGCAAGGATAATTCCAAGCAAGTATTAGTTCAAGTTTCTAAAGGTAAATCCGCAATCCATTTTAGCAATAAATTAGCTAGAAATGCAAATTTCCTTGTTTAATGAAACACAACATTCACTTCTAACATAGCTCAGAAAAATAAGGTGCTTGGGAAGAGAATTTTAACATCCTTGCTACATTCAACACTGTAAATCTGTATGTGATGCATTTAGCACCGATAATCAGCATTGACACCTATCTGAAAAAGTGTAAATGTATTATTTCTTAAAAACATTACCCCTTCATTATGATTTATTCACACAAGAATATAAAATTCTTGGGTTAGAGAAGTATAATTTCAATGCTAAATTTAATCAATTTGATATGTGATTTTAGTATAATTAATTATATTTATGACTAGGCAT
>RJWJ010004547.1:19191-34394 GCA_004363605.1 Indri indri
TTTTTTTTTTTTTTTTTTTTTTTTTTTTTTTTTTTTTTTTTTTTTTTTTTTTTTTTTTTTTTTTTTTTTTTTTTTTTTTTTTTTTTTTTTTTTTTTTTTTTTTTTTTTTTTTTTTTTTTTTTTTTTACTTTTCCTGGCAATGTTATTTAATCGTGAGATTAAAATTTGGTCTTGACATGTTATACCTCATTTTAAATATTTGTGTTCAACAAGTGTGTTTATTTTTCTGCAGTTGAGCAAGCAGTAAAGATGGTACCAAACTGTCCCATCATATACCAGTGAATACTGTAGATGTGACAGTTTAGAACTTAACATTTTGCATTATTACATTTTCTCTTTTATTATATACTTACTTATACATTCGTTATTGTTTCATTTAGTGTTTTCTTAGTGTATTTCGTCAATGCAGTCAGAATATTTTTAAGTATAAAAGTTGTCATTTTAATTTATTTTTGAAGAGGGAGTGATATTGTTACTTGAATATATTTTTTTTCTTCCTGGTTTCTTTGTCATTTTCATATATTTTAAAACTATATATTTACATATATGTATATATAGTAAACTTAATATGAATATTTCTTCTATACAGTGCATATTCATCAGACTCGACCATGCATTTAACTTATTTTTTCCAATTATTTGGAAAGGATTCCCTAATGAGGACACTAACAAGTAAACGACAACAAAAACAAAGGAAATATAAGTACATGTAAGGGAATAATTAATTCATTAATAAGTACCATATAGAGATTGGAAATACAGGGCACAAATTTGGAAAAGATATTAGTCACATATCTGACTAGAAAATAATTAGTATCCATTAAATAGAATACATAAAGCCTTTTGAAAAATACAAACTTCTTAATAATAAAATGATAAATGCATAGATATTTTGAAGAAACATAAATAAAAATATCAAGTAAACACATAAAAGATTTTCCATGTATTTCTTCATCATAGAGATATAGAGATAAGAATCAAAACCACAATGGAATAGCATTTCACACAACTAAGGGGCAATAAAGAAGTAAATGGCCAAGTATTGACTGCTGGACATGATTTGGAGTAACATAATACTTGTGCTCTTATGCTATCATTTTCAAAATATGTGACACAATCACAAATACACACACACACACACACACTATAAAGGTGAATATATACATACCTGGAATGCTCACAGAATTTCAACTCCTGTGTATAAATCGTAAAGCAATGTGTTCACGTGTGTATAAGACAGTTTAATGTTCCAAACAACAGGTTTTGTAACCTCAAAAAATAAATAAATAAAAATAAAAACAAAAACAAAAACAAAACATTTATTAGGGATAAAATGATCATCAAATTGTGACATGTTTATATAATGAATTTCTGTGTGATAATGAAGAAGAATAAAATGCAAATATGTAACAGAGGGAACAGCCTGAAAAAGGGCAAAATATTTTATGAGCTGTCTCTTTAAAACTTCTCCTGCTCTTTTTGGGAATTAAAATCTGCATCCCTATCTCTGGCCAGTGGTTGGAAGGGACAGGGGAGTGTCCTTTGCTCTTTATACCATAGGAGATGGCTCAACAGAATTGTCTGGGGTGGAGGTCACCAGATTGTCTTTGCCAGAGATGATATGGATCAGGCCCATCAACTGTAGTTATACAACAATACCCTGAAGCTGAAAATCCTCCCTTTAAATGCTCTGTATTTCTGCTTATAGGGAGGAAAATGGTACTTTAAGATGGGAGTCGACCATTCTCCTCATTTGCCAACAAATTAATAAACCTCCCTTTCCTTCTCTTCAAACCACTTGTCAAACCACTTGCCGAGCTTTCAGTAACAAATATATATTAGGATGGATATATTATAATGTTGGAGAAGAAACCAAGTCACAGAAGAATCCACACAGTATGTTTTCACCCACAGAGTGCACAAAAATGAAAAACTAAGCAAATAAACAAAAGAGCAAAAATTATATATAAAAAGAAAGGGAGTGATAACATGATACACAGAGAGTAGAGAGTTGATTACCTCTGGGCAAGAGGAGAGTAATATGGTTTGAAAGGAGCCCAAAGTGGACTTAAAAGGTCCTAATGACATTTTATTTCTTAAGTGAAATCATGGCTACTCAAATGTTTATTCTATCATTTTATGATGACGGACTTAGATTTACTGAAAACACTATAAATCATAAATAGCTAGATTTTTATTTTGTTTTAGTATTCTTCATAATGAAGAAATAAACTAAATTATGAAAAACATCTCACTGTATTTAAATGAGAGGGCAGTGAGCCATTTAACATTTTTCATGTTATATTTTGAACATTTGAATTACTCGGCAATAGGAGACTCATCCAAAAAGTCCAGATAATTAAAACAGAGAAATGCTGTTGCCAACAGCATGCTTAATTCCCTAGATTGCTTTCAACTGGGATTTATCAAATTTTCTCACTGACTCCAATATCTCTGATGTTCAATATTGACCAATGATATTCCCTTATGTCTGAAAACTATAAACCACAATTAAGCAAATAATTAAGCAAAGGCTTGAATTAGTGTTAAATTTTATATACAGATGAAAGGCTATATACAGTATTTATAAAATATCTAGATATAGAACAATAGATTTCTCACCTAGTCTAATGCAAGATTAACCACATAATTGTCTTAAGTATCTGAGAAAGATATTTAAAGTAATGCAAATAGATTTTGTGATTTTAATTAAATATAAAATACTACAGTGATAAAGTACCATAGACTGGGTGTCTTATAAGCAATAGAAATTCATTCCTCACACTCTTGGAGGAGGAAGTCAGAGATCAGGATACCTGCATGGTCAGGTTCTGGTGAAGAAACTCTAAAGTTTGCAGACTACAAATTTTGACTGTATCTTCATATAGCAGAGATAGAGCTAACTCTATGGCCTGTTATTACAAAAGAACCAATCCAATTTATGAGAGCTCTACCCTCCTCATCTAATTACCTTCCGAATGTCCCATCTTCAAATACGATAACACTGGGGCTTAGATTTCAACAAATTAATTTGTGGGGTGGGAGGTGGGGCTTGAAAGACACCGACATTCAGCCTATAATGCATAACCAGGTTCTTTCTTTAAAACTGAGAGTAGGAATCAAAGCCTACATCTAAAAGTCACCTGATTTTTGCCTATTTTTGTGTCCCACAAAGGAATAGATTCATATCTAATATACTCAACAAGTTTATAGAGTCTAATTTTTAAGACTTGTTTGTTACCTCTGAAGTTTAAGTCATATATCTGTATTTGAGAGCCTTGTCTGACACATTTAGACATAATTATCAAGAAAAAAATCATAAAAAGCTTATTTCCAGTATGGAAAAGTTAACTCAATTAGATATTTAGAAACCGTCTGCCCAAATATTGAAGAGCTGTGAGCTGATCTTTAAATTTCAGTGATTGCAAATCCATTCAGATAATACTCAGTCTTTATATTGTTTCTGCAGGCAATTACCTAAATACATAAAAAGATTACTTTCTTTTAATAGTTCTTCTCCCTTTCCCTCTCCTGCTTTCTGCTTTCCCTTCCTTCTCTTCTCTCTTCTTCTGTTTGCCACCCCTACAATTTGGCAGTAATGGAGCATCCTGCTTACGAACGCCAAGACTGTAACATTAATGAAGGTTGCAAACAATTTATTTTCAAGTACACAATGTGACACATGATCATCTTATAATAAAACTGCATTTAGATATCAAAACTAATGGAATGTCTATGTAAGATTTATTCTCTTCCAATGTAGAGCTCTTAGATTTGTTTTCTTAATTTTCTAGAATTTATGTTGTAACTCTTTTGTAGGAAACTTGCTGTCTTGGTAAGCGACATATCATTAGACTTTTTTAAATAGAAAGGATAAATTATATTCTGTCCATACAACATGGACTAAAGATCATACTCTATTCACTTACTAGTTGCCCATTACCCTGGCCATGCCTGTCTCAATGATAACTCCGTGTCCTGAGGTTTCTGGGGAAAAAAAAAAAAAAAAAATCTGAGCCAAAAGAGTTGATCATATTAACTGGGAAACTATCATAGAAAATTACTTCTTTGATTCAAAGTATAAATTGTTCCTGTTTTACAGTCCCTTGAAACCCCAAGTGTGACTTTTAGTCCATGTTGTGGGGATAATCATCTCAATTTTTCATTTCCCTTGTTTATGAAATTTACCCCGGGTGTTTTATATGAATGAAAATATGAAATTGAGCTATTAAATGAATATAAGCTCAGGATATTTAAAACTGTAATGGATTATTTGGTGTGTATTCTTAATACCACCAGACCCTTCCAACCATTTATTTAGATGCAACTACTAATCACTTACACTAGAATGTACTGATATGTCAATAGCATCTTCTTTATACTCTTAGGGCTTCCATCTTCTATATGAGGTACTTAATTTCATTCTCTAATAAAATTTCTGATTTATATTCTCTAGTAACTAATCCTTCTTACTGTCTTTAATAATAATTAAATAGTGTGGTGTTTTCCAAAAGGCCAATTTTAAGCTGTTACAGGAAAGAGAAAGGAATTGATTGCATAATTGTAAACTGACTTTGTCGTTTATAATATGGCTAAAGTCCTCACTAAATTGAAATACACCAATGTATAAAATAAGGGTGTAGAAGCTGAGAAAGTTTTCAGAATTATTTATGCTCTATACTTTCATTATGATTTGAATGCAAAATGTAAATAAACCAAATTAGAATTTCCATTATGTTCTTTGGCAAAAGAAATCACCTTATTTGCACTTGAAAATGCATTTATGTTGCATAACTCCAACCAGAGGAGACTATTTAAATATCTAATTCATTCCCTCAGTTTGATCTATTGTCAAAAATTCTCTGATGTTTCTCATTTTTGAACTTATGGAGTTCTGGCTTACTCTTAATAAAACCAAAATGCATGGTTTTAATCATGTAATTTCAAAAAATAAATATCATGCTTAAATTTTAGAGAAATTATCCTGAGTTTAGACTACTTTAGAAATATGTAATTAAATATACATATATACCTATATGTTTACTTGTTTTTTCAGATTATAAATCTAAAATAATCTAATATTTTAAGCATGCTAATACTGAAAAAGGAAAGCAATATTTCTGTTTTTGATCCAGGTTCTATCAACTTTGAGCACTCAAAGTATTTGTTGGAATTGTACACCTAAGCAAGCATATTATGCCGAAAGAAATCAGTCATCTCAATTCAATTCAAACTAAAAAGCTAATATGTATTGGGTAATATAACAGAAAATAGTGAGTAAATTTCTTCATTGGAACATAATTTGTTGAAAAGTTTTAGGTATATTCTGTATCTTACTTCTACTTAAGACTTTATTAAATTGGATCGAGTTATGGAGGGATGTAGTAATACCTGTTTTGGGAAAAAAGAAAAATACCATTTTGGTTACCTGCTTTTGAAATAAAGGAAACATCATGTCTACATTTTCACCTAAATCAACTGTTTTATTTGTGTTTCCATTTGTTTATTTTTCTAATGGCATACTGTTCTAAATTCATTGGTGTTTTCTGTTTTTTATCTTTATGAAATTGTTTACTTTTTCATTATTATTTCCTACATTTTGCTTGGACTATCTGCTGATATTTATTTGGCATTTAGCTTGATTTTATTTTCTTTTATAGTGTATATTTTGCTCCAATTTTGGCTTCCTTAGCTGGCAGGTCATGTTCAAGAGTATGACAATACTTTAGACTATTGTACACCTCCACTTGCACAGGAAGGCTAATTACAGGGGTCTTTAGTCTAGGGTATGATTATTACTGGGTTTTCCCTGGAAGGACAATCAAGTGCTGTTACATTACCTAGGTATTTTTCTTCAGTTAGTTTCTTTACAGAAAAATCTAGCATTTTTATTAATAAGGGATAAAAGCTTGATTGCCAGTCTGCTAGGTGCAAACTAAGAAAATAGAGCTGGTCAATGGCCACATCATTCAATTAATACATTTTCTTCTAATCCTTCTATTTTCCATCTGGTAGCCCCACCTCAGCTGTGCCTGATTTCCTTAAGGCCATATTTCCTCTGATGGGTAATTCTCTAGAAGCCTATCTGTATCTGTCAAATCTTGCCTTTTTTAAAAATCTTGCAGATGTCATAAAAACCTGAGCCTATCCTAAATAACAGGGCACTCAGTTGATATCTGAGCTTCCCGTTGGTTTTTCTCTTTGATTTCTTAATCAAAGTCAGTTATCACTAATTTATTTGTTTGTCGACCTTCAAGAGAAAAAATTCATCCTGCTGGTTTTCCTTTGTCCTTGTGAGATTTACACTTTCCCCTTTTTCAGATTTTTTATTGTTTTGTTGTTGTTTTTGGGTGTTGAGAAGGTATTAAGGCATACACACATGTTAAATCCACTCTTTTTAACAGAAAGTATTTTAAACTACATAAGGAAAAGGAAGAGAAAGGTATTTGAGCAAAATATTTTCAAAGGTAAAATGTAATAAATACATTTCCTCAATTATAAGGCTTTAATATGGTTTTCTGGAAAAGAAAAATAAGAGTTATATATCCTAATTTGAACAAGATGTGTCTTTTTTGAAAAGACACTATTTTTTTGCTTGTTATTTTCAAGACACTTTTATTATTAATTAGCAATATATCCCTCAAACTTCTAGGTTCCAAATGGAATGGAAAAAAGTTATTATAAGATCTCTCCCTTTAAGAGGTATATATTATGAAATATAATATTCTCTAGAAATTTCTTTTGGTTTTGATTTTTTTCCTTCTCTTTTTAGTGCTGGTATTTGATTAGAAATTCGGTTACTTTTCAAAGTCCTAAATACAATTTTCAATATTAATTTTCCTAAGAAACCTAAAAAAAAAAAAAAAAAAAACCTGCAATTTTGAAGCATGGTTTTCTTGACTGTAGAAATTTCTTAAACTCCTTGATTTGAAGTGGGGGAGTGAATTGTAGACACTTTAAAGCCTGGTACCAAATAAAGCAGAGGTGTATATTGCAGATATCAGATTTTTCATTAATCACATCCATTTGTCCATTACCTTAGCTTTTTCAGGAATACCTGCTGGAATTGTGCATTTTAACTGAGTTTTGGATAAACCTAAATCCAAGGGAAATACTACTTGATATTAGTGGTCATTTTTTAATTTCCTTTATATCCTAGCTATCTTATGGTCAAAGTGGGTTAAAATATCTTTGTTTTATTTGTTTGTTTGAATTGCATTATTTATAAATAGTAGTCTCTCTGATTTGCTATGTGTCACATCATATCGTCAAAATTATATTTTATTGAAGGGTTTTAAAAATTTTTTTTGCAAGAAATTTACATTTTGTGGGAAACTTTCAGATTTCCCAATCTTGGGAATCTTTTGAATGCTTCAGAAATGATCTACGTAAAACAAATAAAATGTCATTGGAAAATACTGAAGGAAATAAATGAAATAAAGTAGCTCCGAAAATGGAAGTTAAAGTACCCAGGAAACCCAGAGTGATGGTATATGTAGCTTCTCTCCTTTAGTCTATCTTTTTCTGTGATTCTCTAGTTAAATCACATTTGTAAAATCATCCTATTCTCTGTTCTTCCTTTTCCTTTTAAAGGGTTATCAAAATATATTGTTGTCTGCACTGTAGCATGCTTGGGTAGTTTTAATGTAGGACATTGCAACCCTGTCTGCTTTGATTTTATTGGCCAAAGGTAACTCATCCATAAAGTCAAGAGTTGAGAATGGAAAGCTTCCTCTTGATGGTGCAAAAGTGGACGCATCACATGAAAGCAAGACTGGAATGGACTGTTAAGCAAAGTTTGTCTTAGAGAACAGGTGATTTTGATTCTATTATTGACATAGAGTTTCAGAATCCAAATGTCACTTGAGCATCATGTTCACCAACATGGTCACTTTGAAGGTCTAAAACAAAATGAAGAAAAAATATTGCCCAAGATGCCAGAGCTTATCATTAACATGGTCAGATTTTGAATACAGAAATTCTGATATAACGGTCTATTGCTCTTACGGTTTTTAGTGATTTACTGATATGTATGTTAAACAAAAATAAGTACCATGTAGACACTTTAGGATATGGCCATTATACTAATGACTAGTTGGTGTACCTTGTATTTAAAGAGAGTTTAGGCATATTTATGAATCTCTTAAATGGATGGAAGAAATAGTAAATTACTGAAAGGTGAGTCAGACCTTTCTTATATAATTAGACCTTAAAATTGTACTTACATATTTAAAACATGTTTTAAACATTTGAAATGTAGGAATGTGCCAGAAATTATGTCAATTAACTAAAATTTTTATGTTATTACTAAAATTATCCATTTTCCTATCGATTCTTTCAAAACAGTTACTAAATAAAGATATATAATTATAGAGACCAAAACAACCTACTTAACTGCATTTCTTTCATATTTTTCTCTCCATGAATATAATTATTCTCCTATGATGCAGCTGCCCAATTCAGAAATCAGAGTTTTTTTCTCTCTCTGTTTCTCTCTGTCTACATATATATATGTATATATACATGTATGTGTACATTTATATATGATATGATTTTCTTTAATTTGCTTTGCCATTTTATGTCATATTGTTTCAATTAAGCACTTTTAAACTTATACTTGACTTGCTTAAGTTTGTTTGTTCTACTTATATTTTACTGACATATTTTAAGTTTTTTTTTTTCTTTTTATTATATACAAGTCTACTTCCTCATGCCAGTTATTCCAATTTCTTAAGGGAGCCCTTTTTCTTTCTAATGTAGGAAATTTGGGGGTATCTCTTTTACATTTGAAATATCCAGGCTAATGTCAACACTTCTTTATTTCTTCCCTCATTTATTTACCTTACCACTACAGGTAAATAAATTTTAAAAAGTAGACACTAACTTAGATCTGCTGATTATGATTTAGCAACATCTTTTGCCAGATCAGAAGGGCCCCAGCCATAATGTACATACAAAATTATTTTGTTTGTATAATTTTGAGAGAATACCTATAGATATATCAGTCTTTCCTTGAAATGAAAGAGAAATAAATATAAAATATGTGATCTCTAGATATGGGGAATATATTATTGAAGTAGTATGGCAAAAAATAATTTCTTGTTATCTGGGAATTTGATTATGCTCTGAGACAGAAAAGTAATTTTAATTTAAAAGTTTAATTTATCCAGTGGAGTAGATCTAAGATATCGAGAATCTTTTTTAATATGAACCACTGAATGCAAGATTAGTTGATCATGTTAGCATTACAAATAAAAAGAATTTGGGGACTAAAATACAGCAGACTCTGAAATAAAAAGAGAGGGATGAGGTACAGAAAGAATCATGCCCAAGTTATTTTATGGAAGTATCATGAAATGAGACAGTCGGGAGATAATTGTTCATAGTTCTGTTCTCTCACTTCTCTCTCTCTTTTGAGCAGAGTCACTGACAGCTTTTGTTCTTGACTGTCTTATCAAGATTATTTGTATAACAAAATGCCTCAGGAAAGAGATAGCAGGTCTCACTCCAGAACAGAGGACTGATTTGTTTGCTGTCAAGGATAAGAAACTTGGTGTTGTCCACTGTGGCAGAGATTGAGCTGTTTTGCTTGTAGTCCCCTTATAGTAACTGGCATTTCTTAAGCGTGGGCTTCTTCAGCCAAAGACGCCAGATGTGCAGCATCCAACTGGAACATCCCTCTGCATTGGGATCTGGGGGACATGAGGAACCTAAACAAATGTGACTCTCATGCTGCCTGCTCTGCCATGAGTAATAAAGTTCTTTTCACTGAAGCAATAAGCTCTTGTCTTTTGTCTGCATGCATGATACTGTGGCAAGCTGGATTGTTAACTTGCAAGGAAAAATCACGGACCCTTTGTAGTTCTTGAAACAGTATTCTCTTTGAAGATTTTCTTCATTTCTGTGATGAATTATGAACCCTAAAATTCCTCAGTGGACTTGATTTGCTTCTCTTTTTCTCCCTCCCTTCCCTCCTTCCTTCCTTCCTTCTTCCTTCTTTCCTCCTTCTTTTTTTTCCTTCTTTCCTCCTTTCTTTCTTGCTGTGTGCTCTTGTTTTTAATGGAAATCAGAGCAATTATCTCAGTGACCCTTCCAGATTCAGAAGACCCTTAAGTACAATGCCTAGGTCTCAGTGATACGAAAATAACTATCCAGGATTCTTCATAGTAAAATCTTAAAATCTGAAGTATACACAAAAACATAAACATCTTGGAATTCATATAATAAATGAGACAGTTGTGGAATTTTCTCACAAACAAATGAAAGAAGTCCAAATCTATCTTACATAGATGTTGAAAGGCAAATTCACACAGTTGACATGTTTCTCTATTTTAGCACAAACAATGAAACAATATGTGGAGATATATTCTTTCATAACAAATGTGTACTCTTAATTCACAGCAGAGATTTAGAGCATGGCGCTCTCTCTCTCTCTCTCTCTCTCTCTCTCTCTCTCTCTCTCTGTACAATCTGTGATTTATGACATTGATTTTCACATTTTTTGAGACTTTCAATTTAATGTTTCCTCAAGAAAATTAGTTAACACTACAGATTTTGCACGCTTTAGAAATGGCAACTCTATCTTATGAATTGCCCTGAGTTAGAGTAGAGTATAGAGAGTGAATGCCTTTTCTCTTGTATTAATAATAACTTGTAAGGGAAGCTACACCACTAAGTTAAATCAAATCAAACACTCTCTAGGGCCATTGTTGGAATTCCTGTCATTTCATCCTACTGGTATTCATTGTCAGAAGTGGTTAATCATGCAGCTACATTCAGAATTATCAAAATGCATATTATAGAACTGTTTGATCCATTGATTTATTTGTTGTATTTTTCACAATACTAGACAAATTATAATAAAATAATAAAGTAGAGACATTTATAGTGACCTATATAAAGTCAGATCAAATGGGGAATAGGAACTGAAGACTTCCAGAAATAATTGAGAAGAAAAAATTGTTTTACTCTCTCACAATGGTATTTTCCTCTTTCCTTTTCTGTTATTAAAGTCTTCTGGGATCCTTCCAATGCAATATTATTCAGATAAGATACTCAATGATACTTGAAATAATATTTATTAGAAACAAACTTTGATTTATTTTTAAATTGTTTTCCATTAAGATTACAAAAGTTTGCAATTAGAATAGACCCTAGAGAAGATCTTTCCAAATCTCTAATTGTACAGATAATGAGATAAAGGAATTGTAACATGAAGAAATATTCCCTGATTCCTTTCACCACTACAGAGAATACTAGAAGTTGTCAACTAGCATTTAGTCCACTGCTTGTTCTAGCACATTATCCTACAAGGGAGACGTTATCCTTTTTTTAATTCAGGAAAGCAATATGTGGTTTGTTGGCTAAAGTAGTGCCTACTCTTAAAAACTTCAAGTATATTTTTCTAGTTCTTCTCAGAAGTTTTACCATGCAATGAGACACACATTATAAAAATATATTCTAAAATGTCGAAGATTATACTTACCATAATGAGTGAGAATCATGATGATTATTTACTTAGCAGTTAATTTATACTATGATGTAACAGACATCCAAAGTCACACACACGCACACACACGCACGCACACACACACACACATACACACGCACATGTACTGGGAGGACAGATCACCCAATATCGGTGTATAGGCTATACAAATTTTTTAGAATAAATAAATTGTCAATAAGATTATGAATAAGGAAAGAAAAGATCTTTGAAGAATAGATAGAAAATAGACACAAAGATTCAACTTAAATGAAAACACAGCCTTGCATAAAATTAGCTATAAATATAGGTTTGTTTATATTATCATTATTGTTGTTAATGTTCCTATTGGGGTAGAAAAATACAAATTTAAATAAAAAAAACCTCTAACCTTTGGGAAAACTATTAACTTATTAAATACATGTAAATGAAATATTTTATTGAAATGAATTCTTATAAATTATATTCTGTACCTATACAGCAAAAGTTGAAGATTGGAAAGATTTTTTTATAGAGAAAGCATAATATAATTCTTTTCCAGAAACGAATGTTTTATAAACTGAATAATCTAGAAAATAGAGGTAAAGTTTAAACACAAATAAATAATTGTCGGGCGTGATCTTGTGGGATTCACTTTTGAAATCCATGTCTTGACTGGATAAAAGATGCCCTCCCATCTCTTGCAAGCACCAGGACTTATATTAAAATCAGCATCACGTGATGTGGGATACACATAAGCAGGACATACCCCATCCTCCATCACACCGTGGACAGCCATGCAGGTAGTTGGGTGACTTCTAGGGCATGCAGAAGGTTTGTATTTCAGTGCAAGATCTCCTCGCTCTTGCTGCTTTCCAATAAAGTTAAAGATTCTAAAACTTCGACCAATTTTGTAATGCAGCCTAATTCTTAAGTCCTTATATGATCTAGAAAGATCTTATGTTTTATTTCAATGAGAAACCAAGAGGGCAGACATGCAATAACCAGTTTTATTCAATACTTTCAGTAATAACCATTTCATTATTATGAGAAAATTCAAGTTGCAAAGGGAAAATCTAAAAAAATTAACTCTTACCACTTTCTTCTTTTCTCTTCAATCTGCCAACACATGTCTATCACCTCTTGCCTTGCCCTTACTCTATTTTTGTTGCAGGCCATTTTACAATGACCAAAGGAATGCAAAAAAATGACAGAGTCAATGATAGAGTTTTGAATTACTGTGATTTCTTTGGTTTACAAAGTACAGTTTTCTTTATTGGGCATTAAAACCAACTGCAGCTTAAAATATACAATTTGTAATATCTAATTAATTAGTAATTGATATTCATGTTATTAAAACCCATGCTGTAGAATAGTGGGTTGTATCATACATAAAGATGGAATGTAATAAGTTGCTTCCAACACTGCCCCAAATGGTGGGCCTGGAAACCATGACTTCTCTGAAGTGTCCAAATGAAATTGGAACAAAGGTAAAAGTCCCCTTGAGAAGGCCAGACAATAGAAAACAAGCAGTCTGCTCTACATCTGCACTTTAATAGTGGTACATAGCCCTATTTTTTCAAAAACCAGAAGCAACCGATGACTTCTTACTTCTTTGTTCCAACTTCCCGTCTTCCATTTACCTCTGTGATACTACAACATTGTACAGATATTATTGCATATATCATGAGGCATTATAATTTATTTGTTTGTTTATCATCTCAACTAGTTGATGAATTATTTAAGGGAAGGGAATCAGCTCTATGCTTGTTTATTTACCATATCTTACATCTAGGCCATCCCTGCAAGGGTAAGTTGCCCTGAGGCAACATAGTTAGAGTCTTCCCACGATAATTATATTTAAAAGAAACCAGACACAGTTGGAATCTTCAACGGGACACTTGGATATCATTAAAGAAAGAAATTTTGAAATCAGAAGCAAAACCATAGCCCACCCTCCCAAGCTTTGGGCCCAGAACAGTCATACCAACTGTAGTATCCAAAATAATACTTCCAAGCAAAATTTTTATCCAAATTTCAAAAGCCACAATTTTTGAAAAGACATAATATAAAAGATGGTAATTCTAATATTCAAAAAAATGTTCCCACTTTCTCTTTCTCTCTCCGTGACAGTGGATATAAATATTAAATTTGATTTTTGGATACTATATGTCAGTCTCCTCCAGTGGATCTCAAAGACTAAAGTTGATACATTGAAATGTTGAGACCAAAATTATTTTCTTCCTGTGAGGGAAATATAAAAAGCTCATACTGGAGAGCAAAATGGAAAATTGTCAATTAAATTTCAGTGAAAGTTTAATATGGTCTTATTAGTTTGCTATGGCTACTGGAACAATTATCACAGAGTTGGTGGCTTAAACAACAGAAATGCATTTTTTCTCAGTTCTGCAGTCTAAAAGTCTTAAACCAAGAGGTATTATTTGAATGTGTTCTTTCCAAAATTGATGTTGAAATAAAATCCCCATTGTGGCAGTACTAAGAGGTAGGCCTTTGGGAATTGATCAGCGCCTTCTCAAAGGGCTGGAGGACACTATCTTAGACCCTTTTTACCCTTTCACCTTCTGCCACATGAAGATGCAGCAAGACACAATCTTGGAAATAGAGATTCTTCTCCAGAAACCAAACCTACCACTACCTTGACCTTGAACTTCCCAGTGAACAGAAATGTGAGAAATAATTTTTGTTATAAATGACCTAGTCCAAGATATTTTGCTATATACACACAAATGAACTAAGGCATAAACTGGTACCAGAGATGTGTTGTCCCTGTAACACCTAAAAATGTAGGATCAGCTTTGGACCCAGGTAATGTGTAGAGGCTTGAAGAGTTTGAAGGTGCATGCAAGAAAGCACCTGTATTACCATGAACAGTGTTGAGGGCTATTCTGTGGAGGGTTCAGAATAAGAGGAGAGCTCTACACAGAGCCTCAATCTTCCTAGATATTACTTAAGTGGTTGTGATAAGAATATTTGTAGAAATATGGATGGTAAAGACAATTCTTTTTTTCTGTTTCAGCATATTATGGGGGTACAGATGTTTAGGTTACATATGTTGCCCTTGCCCCCCCTCCTCCCCAAGTCCGAGCTTCAAGCGTGTCCATTCCCGGATGGTGCGCATTGCACTCTTTGTGTATACCCGTCCCCTCCTCCCCCCACTCCCCGCCCAACATCAAATAAATGTTATTGTTATATGTGCACTTATGTGTGGATCAGTCAATACCAATTTGATGGTGAGTACATGTGGTGCTTGTTTTTCCATTCTGGGGATACTTCACTTAGTAGAATGTGTTCCAGCTCTACCCAGGAGAATACAAGAGGTGCTACATCACCATTGTTTCTTAAAGCTGAATAGTATTCCATGGAATACAAATACCACATTTTATCAATCCACTCATATATTGATGGAAACTTGGGTTGTTTCCACATCTTTGCAACTGTGAATTGTGCTGATATAAACATTCAGGTGCAGGTGTCTTTTTTATAGAGTGTCTTTTGTTCTTTTGGGTAGATGCCTGGTAATGGGATTGCTGGATCATACGGTAATTCTACTGGTATCTATTTAAGGTATCTCCATATGGCTTTCCACAGAGGTTGCACTAGTTTGCAGTCCCACCAGCAGTGTATGAGTGTTCCTATCTCTCCACATCCACGCCAACATTTATTGTTTTGGGACTTTTTGATAAAGGCCAGTCTCACTGGAGAGAAGTGATATCTCATC
>RJWJ010004547.1:34494-62267 GCA_004363605.1 Indri indri
ATTTTTTCATATGTTTTTGGGCCATTATTCTGTCTTCTTTTGAAAAGTTTCTGTTCATGTCCTTTGCCCACTTTTTGATAGGGTTGTTTGATTTTTTCTTGCTAATTTTCCTGAGTTCTAAGTAGATTCTAGTTATCAGCCCTTTATCAGATTTGTAGCATGCAAAAATTTTCTCCCATTCTGTAGGTTGTCTGTTTGCCCTTGTGACAGTTTCTTTGGCTGTGCAGAGGCTTTTTAATTTGATCAGGCCCCATTTGTTTATTTTGGTTGTTGCTGTGATTGCCTTTGGGGTATTTTTCATAAATTCTTTGCCTAGGCCAATGTCTAGAAGAGTATTTCTAACATTTTCCTCCAGAATTCTAACAGTTTCACTCCTTAAGTATAAATCTGTTACTCAGTGTGAGTTGATTTTTGTGAGAGGTGAAAGGTGTGGATCCTGATTCAGTCTTCTACATGTGGCTATCCAGTTTTCCCAGTACCATTTATTAAATAAGGATTCTTTTCCCCAGTGTATGTTTTTGTCTGCTTTGTCAAAAATTGGATTGCTATATGAGGATGGTTTTATATCTGGGTTCTCAGTTCTGTTCCACTGGTCAATGGCTCTATTTTTGTGCCAGTACCAAGCTGTTTTGATTACTACAGCCTTGTAAACAGAAGCAAAAACAAAAACCATATGATTCTCTCCATAGACGCAGAAAAAGCATTTGACAAAATTCAACACCCTTTTATGATAAGAACGCTTAACAAAATAGGCATAGACGGGGCTTACCTAAAAATGATATAAGCCATATATGACAAACCCACAGCCAACATCATACTGGATGGGGAAAAATTGAAAGCATTCCCACTTAGAACTGGAATGAGACAAGGTTGCCCACTATCTCCACTTCTATTCAACATAGGGCTAGAAGTCCTGGCCACAACAATCAGCCAAGAGAGTGGAATTAAAGGCATACGAATGGGAGCAGAAGAGATCAAACTCTCACTATTTGCTGATGACATGATATTATATCTAGAAAACCCCATGGATTCAACCAAGAGGCTCCTGGAATTGATAAATGAATTCAGTAAAGTCTCAGGATGCAAAATCAATACACACAAATCAGAGGCTTTCATATACGCCAATAGCAGTCATACCGAGAACCCAATCAAAGACTCAATTCTCTTCACCATAGCAACAAAGAAAATAAAGTCACTAGGAATATATTTAACTAAGGAGGTAAAAGACCTCTACAGGAAGAACTATGAAACATTCAGGAAGGAAAGAGCAGAGGATGTAAACAGGTGGAAAACCAAACCATGCTCGCAGGTTGGCAGAATCAACATTGTTAATATGTCTGTGCTGCCTAAAGTGATCTACAGATTCAATGCAATCCCTATTAAAATACCAGCATCATTTTTCACAGATGTAGAAATATTAATTTTAGGCTTCGTATTGAACCAGAGAAAACCCTGCATAGCAAAAACAATTCTAGGCAATAAAAACAAAATGGGAGGTATCAACTTACCACACTTCAAACTTTATTATAAAGTAAAGATGATTCTAATGAAATCTTTGAAATTAGAAATAAGATATTGGAAACTTAAAAAAGGACATCCTTCATTATGAAGTGGCAAAGAACTTGGCTGAATTGTGTCCATGTCCATGTCCAAACACAAGGGCAGAACTTAGAAGAAATTAACAGGATATTTGGTTGAAAAAATATCTAAGCAGAGTGATGAGGGTACTTCATAGCTTCTCTTAATTGCATATAGTAAAATGAAGGAAGAATCAAATTAAAAATGAGACTTACAATCAAAATGGAAAAAGAATGTAAAGATTTGGAAAATTCTTAGCCTGTCCAGGTTATAAAGACCAACGCGGCATGTTTAGGGGAGAATACCAAGGGTCTCATCAAGATATCCTTGATAAGATTAGTACAGATAGAAGGAAGACAGATAGTATTCATCAAGACAGCATAAAAATGACTCTGAAGGCATTTCAGAGATCTTCAAGGCTGCCATTCCAATCATGGGACCAGAGTGCCAGGGCCTTGAGGGCAGAAAAGTTTCAAGGAAGGGGCCTGTGGGACATCAGGACTCATCACCCAGGGCCACCTCAAGTTTTTGCTTCATACATTACACTGCAGTGCTTTTTGGCAACTGCAGGTATAGTACAAGTGAGCCCAGATGCATCCCAGGTCACTACTCTGGAAAGTTCAAAAGGTAGACATAGGCATCATTCACATGGTGATAACTGTGCAGGGGTACAGAGTACACAAATTATGGAGGCATGGCTACCTTCATGTAGACTTGAAAAGACGTCTTGGGGAACCTTGGTGTCCGGGCAGAGAACTGTCAAAGATTGGGGCTGCCACAGAAAGACCCTACTAGGGCAGTGCCCAGTAGAGACCTGGGTTCAAGGCCACTGCAAAGAGTCCCCACAGTGGCAATGCCCAGCAGAGACTTTGAATCAGGAGTACAGCAGAAAGCCCCCACAAGGGCTATACCTAGTAAAGCTGTGGGAGCAGTGCTATTCCCAAGAACCCAAAGCTGTACAGCCGCTAACGTGCAACTCCAGCCTGGGAGAACTGCAGACACTGGAATCCAACCCATGAGAGCAGCAGTGTGGGCTCTGTCAAGTAAAGCTATGGGCTGGGGTCCCCTAGAACCATGGGGACCCAACTCCCACCCCCAGTTCCTATAAGGTGGGACATAGAGTCAGAGAAGATCATTCTCGTGCATCAAGATTTAGTATCATTTGCCTTGTTGGGTTTTGGACTTGCTTGGGACCAGTTACCCCTTCCTCTTTTTTTCTTTTCTCACACTGAAATTGAATTATATTTCCTGTGCCTGTCACACCATTGCATTTTGAAATTACGTAACTTGTTTTATTTCACTGGCTCACAACTGCAGAGCAATTTGCCCCATGACGATTTGTTCCTTTTGAGTCTTACTCATCTTTCATTTAGATGAGACTCTGGACTTCAGACTTTTGAGTTGATGATAGAACAAATAGAGACCTTTGGGGTCATTGGGATGGAATAAATGTATTTTTCATATGAGATGGATATGAATTTTGGGGTGCAGATGTATAATTTCATGGTCTGAATGTTTCCCCCAAAATTCATACGTTCAAACTTAAGAGGTGTGGCCTTTAGGAGGTGATTAAGTCTTGAGAGCAGAGACTTCAAAGATGGGAATAAAGCTTTTACAAAAGGAATTGAGGAAGTGGATTCACTACTTCTTTCCCTTCTGTCATGTGAGGGCACAGTGTTCCTCCCTGCTGGAGAACACAGTCAGAAGGCTCCCTGTTGGAAGCAAAGATCAGGACCTCACCTGGCACTGAACCTGCTAGTGCCTTGATCTCGGACTTCTAGCCTCCAGATTGTGAGACATGAGTTTATATTGCTTGGAAATTATCTACTCTCAGGTATTCTGTGACAGCAGCACAAATGGAATAAGACACCAAGGTATCTGCAGGGTTGGTTCCTGCTGAGGATCATGAGGGAAAGATTGGCTCAGGCCTCTTTCCTCGGCTTACAACTGTCTGTCTTCTCCGAGTCTTCACATGGTTTTCCCTCTGTACATGTGTTCAAGTTTCTTGTTCTTAAAATGACATCAGTTATATCAAATGGGAACCCACTCTAAAGACCTCATTTTAACTTTATTACCTCTGTAAAGACCCCAACTCAAAACGTAATCACATTCTGATGTACCATTGTTAGGATTTTAATGCACAGATTTTTGTAGAAACACAAGTCAGCCCATAACGATCGCTAAATCAGTTCTCTAAATGCCTTGTATTGTGGATATGTTTTAATGAAAGTATTCAGCAATTTGAAGTAGATCTGGTTGAGCGCTAAAGAAAATTATTTGATTTATTTCCCCAAAGAGCACATCTACACAAATATATTTAAAAATGTTTATTCTGGACAGCTACACTAGGAATGTAAGGCTGTTGCCACTTTATAATATCACATTTCACTTACTTGTGTGTAAAGAATATGCAAGACTTTAGAAATACATTCACTTTGAGTTGTAAAAGCTCACAGTAAGGAAGGCTCCCGTTCTGTTGCCTGAAGAGAGCGTCTCTGCTTCCTCCTCTTTATTATTACAGACACTTTGTTTTTCACATTATCAATGGATAATTTGACAAGTCTGACAACTGCTCTGTGTAGAATCACTTATACTAGGTAATATGTATGCTTCCAAAATCTCATATCCACATCTAGCTAGAAGAATGTGTTATAAATATCTAGACACATATTTATTTCACTTGCATTTTACCTTTATTTGCTAGAAGCATCAAAAAGTACTGATTGTATTTTTATGTGTTTCACCTGGATAAGATGCACTTAAATGTTTTGGAAGGTTAGTTATCTACATCTAAATAAAAACAATTATGTGACTAATAAAACAAATAAACTGCTAAAAAACTAGACATCATCTGAACTATAAACCTGTTTAAAACTTTCAGCCTTTTCAGTGAGGAATCTTGGCCCTAGGAAATGATACTAAACACTTATCCAATGCTTACTATATGTCAGGCACTGTTTAAAAAACATTTCAAATATACATTATCTATGAACACATACCATCTTTACAACTATACTCTCAAAGAGGCCCTATTACTATGTCCATTTTGCATAGGAAGAAACTAAGGTACAAATAAATCATTTCTTTTTCATCACACTAGTGATTACAAAGGGTGGTATAAACAAAATTTAAAACAAAGCAGTTCAACCCCTGAGTTAAAGCTCTTAGCTACTGTACATACTGCCATTTATAAGAACCCTTGAGCACACTGACTAGTGATCTTGAGAAATGAATTCACACTAGCTATCTCACTCATTATCAGCATGATCTTCCTGAGTCTCAAAATATTCTTTCCACCTAGACTTAACCAAGTCCTCTGTGTCTACCCAATGCATAGTCTCTTCTTTGGGATCACAAGTCTCCTCAATGTTCATTCTAGATGCATCCTTTCAAATACATCATGGTTCTTACTTAAATAATGATGCCTCACCCATATTGTAATTGAGTATAAAGTGATTATAAATTCAAAGAGCTTAGCATGGTTCCAATCAGAGTAACCACTCAATAATCCTTAGATATTACTATTACTAATATTTTTATCAATAGTGCTACCATCCTATTATTAACATTATTACTACCAGTACTGATAATACTAGTAAAATTGAACTATGAGACTTAAAATAAGAAATTAATTTAAATATTTCCTAATGTAAATTTTCTGCTGTGATTTAGAGTTCAATAGAAAATAAAATTTTATACATATAATTTTGATACTCAGAAAATAGAAAAATGTGTAGGTCAAAATTTCAGAAGAAATATTGTCATAGTTCAGAGACAAAACGGAATCTCCTTGCACTGCCTTTCACTCCCACTAGTTTTCCCAACACTGCTCTCTTGGAGCAAAGGATTCTTCCTTCACTAAGAAGAATAAAGAATGCTATTTTGATTGGATTCCCAATACATTACATTTAAATACATTTAATTTACTGATGGATACACATAAATGCATCTACTTTACTGACTCATGGTTTAGCAAAATTATAGTTTTGAAAAATTTTGCTAATTGGGAATTTCTCAGCTACTATTATTCTTGTGCTTTTAAATAATTTGTATTATTATTTTTTTTCTGTAGCTAGCACATAATTCAATTCATGATGACAATAAATGAAGAAATTTTGATTATTCTTCATTTTAAATTTTAAAAATATGTAAATATTATCTATAGTTGATGATACAAAAAGTCTTTTAATTAGAAAAATCTCTGATCATTAATAATATTTATATAAAATATGACATAGACTAGTATAAAGAATCAGGAAACAAATATTTTCCTTATGTAAAGGATAGAATCTGTGATTTAAAAAAGTATAAATAAAATAAATAAATTACTGATGTTGTAATAGTTACTAATGACGTAGTTTGTTTTATGGTATGATTACCTCGATATTTTTACTCAATGTTCCAAGCAACGATGGTGAATATAATGGCTATTATAATGATAATAAAAAGTTATTTCTATTAAATTCTTACTATACATAAAATATATTTTTATTTCTGAAAAATAGGTTAGATATTAATTGGTATATGTTTATTTAGATTATTATTTGTTTTGCTATGTTACTGAGAAAATGGAATATAAATTATTCCTTATAATATGAGTTTCAATACTGCATAGGTTCATAATTATTTTATTTGTATAATATCACTGAATCCAGCACAGTGTGTGACAAATATTTGATGCTTAACAAATATTTTTGGATAAATAAATGGCTCGTATTGTGAGAACATATATTATTTTAGTGACCACATCAGTGTGTAGTGAAGAAATAAAAAAAGTGAGATAAAGTTCTTTTAAATGGTTCAATATTAAAAGAATTAATATAATAATTAAACATTAATGAGTACTTTTATTATCCACAATTTCTTAAAAGCAAGTAATTTGTAATTTAGTAGTTGACAAAGGAGAGCTCAGTGACTACACTTGTGGAAAACATTTTGGAATGTACTGATGGGTGCTAAGTAAAGTATACCTTATTCTAATTTTATGGCTATGAGCAAAGCAATTGTACACTAATACAGAATTAAGAATGGGATCAATATCAATAGTGTTAGTTCCACAACATTAAAATATTTAGAACAAATATTGTCATTTGTGTATCAAATATTCTCATGAAATAGAGGACCGAGAAAGAGATATATTTGAAACCTATGCATATACAATTCATGTAAAGAATATCCTCATATAGGCCTGCATGATAGATAATGATACCTCATTAAACTTGAGCCAAATATGAAATCCTACTGGAAAAAAAATGAAGAGAGAATGTTAATGAATTAATCAATGAATTAAACCAATGATCTTAAATTTTGATAACCTGCAACATTTTCTAGATACCTCTACTATCTGCTGATATGGTAGTCTCTTGTTCAATTTTATGTCATATCCTAATTTGTCAGTTACCGATTATTAAACAAGTGCTTCTCAAACCATCTGTGGTAGAGAGTACATATTCTTAATTTCTAATTCCACATGGGCTATGACTTGAATAAAATATAATAAAAATAAGCAACTAGAAAACAATGAAATAAAAAAATACCTGTAAATATAAAATCCAGATCCCATTTTTTAAACGATTGGATTAGAAAGCCATAAAAATCACTCCATGATATTGCAAAGAAATGTTCTGTTTATTCGTAACACTTGTACGTATATTGTCATGGATTGATAACAGATTGAGAATTTACTAAGTCAGCCAACCACACTATGAGTAGCACAGGGCTACACAATATAGCAGAAATTACACATAAAGATTAGAGAAGCTAGTTAGTAGAGTATTGTAATTTAAAGAACAAGTGGGGTTTGTTATTTGTTTGTTCATATGCTGGTTATTTGTAGTTTTGTTTTGGTGTTTCTATAATCTAACCATCAAAGAGAAGACCTCTTTTAAGGTATCAAATTCAATTAGGTATCAAATTTTTATCCTATTTTCTTACAAATTCCCCTTCTCATTGTCAAGTTGATAACCAAAGATATACATTTGTGCAAAAGTTCGTAAAAGATATGACATATAGCATGTAGACAGTGTTTTCTTCTGGGGCAGTGACAAAAGTCTTGCATGGGACTGGAAGCATAACTTGACCTCATTACCTCTAATGTTTATCCAATTGTAAAAGTTATATGGATTTTTTTAAAACTTTAATTAATATACACATTCACTGAAAAGCTGTGGCAGCACTATGGAGCAAGTAGTTCATACTTGGCAATTTATGTTTTCCCCAAAATGGGAACCTCTTCTCATTCTATTATATGCAAGCAGCTTCAGAATACACATTCTTCTCATCAGCACATGGAACATACTCCGTGGTAAACCACATGTCAGGCCGTAAAACAGATGTCATAAAATTCAAAATAGTCAAAATTATTACAAGTGTCTTTTCTGACCACAACAGAATAAAAATAGAAATCAAAGTAGGAGGAATTTTGGAACTTTACAAATACATGGAAATTAAATAACATGTTCTTGAATGACAATTGAGTCAATGAAGAAAGTAAAAGGAAAATTAAAAAAAAAATCCTGAAGCAAATGAAAATGAAAACAAAGCATACCAAACTTATGAGATACAGAAAATGTAGTACTAAGAAAGAAGTTTATAGCAATAAATCCCTTCATCAAAAAATATGAATAGTTCAAGTAAATAACCTAATAATGCACCTCAAAGAACTACAAAGTAACAAAGAATACCAAACCCAAATTTTAAAAGGAAAAAAAAAATATAAGAGCAAAATTAAATTAAACATAGACTAAAAATAAAAATTAATAAAAAATTTAATTTTTGAACATGTAAACAAATTTAACAGACTATTAACTTGACTAAGGAAAACAAAAGGGAAATCTCATGCAAAATAAGAAATGGAAAAGGAGACATTATAACTTATACCACACAAATACAAAGAATTCTTAGAGATTATGTGAACAACTATAGGCTAACAAATTGAAACACCAAGAAGAAATTAAAATATTTCTATATATATGTGAGCTAAGATAATTGAACCAGGAAGAACTCTTTATTAGTCTGTTCATAGAAAACAATGAACAGACCAATAAAGAGTCATGAGATTAAATCAGAAATAAAAAGTCTCTAAACAAAAGCCCAGGATTGCATGGCTTTACTGCTTAATTCTATCAAACTGTTAAAGAAAAACTGACCAATTATTCTCAAACTATCATAAAAATGAAAGAGGAGAGAATTCTTCCTAACACATTCTACAAAGTAAGTATTATCCTCATATGAAAACCAGATAAATACACAAACAACAACCAAAAAGAAATCCACAGGCCTATATCCCTTATGAACATAGATGAAAAAATCCTCAAGAAAATAGTGGCAAATAGAATCCTACAACACATCAAAAAGCTGATACATCATGATCAAGTGGCATTCATCCCAGGGATACAAGCATGGCTCAAGATATGAAATCAATAAATATGATACACCGCATCTATAGAATAAAGAACAAAATCCATATGATCTTCTCAAGAGACACATAGAAAGCATTTGGTAAAATCAACATCCCCTTGTAATTAAAACTCTCAATAAACTGGGTATAGAAGGAACATATCTCAAAACAATACTGTGGGTTTGTCACACATGACAAACCCACAGTAACATCATAATGAGTGAGGAAAAATTTTAAGCTTTTCTTCTAAGAACTGGAACAAGGCAAGGATCCCTACTGCTACCACTCTTTTTTTGTTTTTTTTGTTTTTTTTTTTTGAGACAGAGTCTCACTCTGTCACCCTGGCTAGAGTGAGTGCTATGGTGTTAGCCTAGCTCACAGCAACCTCAAACTCCTGGGCTCAAGCGATCCTACTGCCTCAGCCTCCTGAGTAGCTGGGACTACAGGCATGCACCACCATGCCCGGCTAATTTTTCTATATAGTTTTAGTTATCCGATTAATTTCTTTCTATTTTTAGTAGAGATGGGGTCTTGCTCTTGCTCAGTCTGGTCTTGAACTCTTGAGCTCAAACAATCCTCCCGCCTCAGCCTCCCAGAGTGCTAGGATTACAGGTGTGAGCCACCGCGCCTGGCCTGCTACCACTCTTACTCAATATAATACTGTAAGTCTTGGCCAGAGCAATTAGGCAAAAGAATGAAATGATAGGCATCCAAATTGGAAAAGAGGAAATGAAATTGTTCCTCTTTGCAGATGATGTGATCCAACATTGAGAAAAACCTAAAGACTCCATTAAAAACCTCCTAGAGCTGATAAACAAATTCAGTAAAGTTACAGGATACAAAACCAACATGCAAAATCACTATCACTTCTATATGCCAACTGTGAACAATCTGGAAAAAAAATCAAGAAACAAATCCCACTTACTATAGCTACAAAAAAATAACATAACTTGTAATAAATTTATCCAAAGAACTGAAATATCTCTATAAGGAAAAGTGAAAAATAATGATGAAAAAATTGAAGAGGACAGAAAAAAATGGAACAAAGCCCCTGCTCATGGGTTGGAACAATTAATACTGTTAAAAGGGCCATACTACTCAAAGCAATCTAAAAACTCAATGCAATGTCTAAAAAAATACCAATGACATTCTTCACAAAAATAAAAAAAAAAATAAATTCATATGGAACCACAAAAGGCTTTGAATAGCCAAAGCAATCCTGAGCCAAAGGTATCACACTACCTGACTTCAAAACATACCACAAAGCTATAGCAACCACAACAGCATGGCACTGGCACAGAAACAGACACACGGACTAGTAGAACAGAAGAGAAACAAAGAAATTAGTCCATGCTTTTACAGCCAACTCAGTTTTGACAAAGGCATCAAGAACATATGTTGGGAAAAGGATATTATCTTTAATAAATGATGCTGAGAAAACTGGATATCCATTTGCAGAAGAATGAAACTAGACTCATATCTCTCACCATATCGAAATATCAAACCAAACTGGATTAAAGAATTAAATGTGAGACATGAACCTAAGAAATTAGTAGAACCAGACATTGGATAAATGCATCAGGGCATTAGTCTGGCAAGAGCTTTTTGGGGTAAAATCTCAAAATCACTGGCAACAAAGGCAAAAATACGCAAGTGGGATTTCATCAATCTAAAAAGTTTCTGCACAGCAAAGGAAACAACAGAGTAAAGAGAAAACCTACAGAATAGGAGAAAAATTTTTGCAAACTGCCATCCGACAAGAGATTAATAACCACAATATATAAGGAACTTAAACGACTCCACAGCAAAAAAAAAAAAAAAAAAAAAAAAAATCTTCTTAAAAAATGGGAAATGATCTGAATAGACATTTTTCAAAAAAATACTTAAAGTTAGTCAATAGGTATATGAATAAAACATTTAACATAACTAATCATCAGGGAAATGCAACTCTAAACTACAATGAGATATCGCTTCACCTCAGTTCACATAGTTATTATCAAAAACAAAACAAAACAAGACAAAAATAAATAGATGCTGGCAAGGATGTGGGGAAAGGGGAATGCTAGTACACTGGTGGTGGGAAAGTAAACTATTATAGCCATTGTGGAAAACAATATGGAGACGCCACAAAAAACCTAAAAATAGAACTACCATGTGATCCAGCAATCTCACTTCTGTGCATATACTCAAAGATGGGAAATTAGTATATTGAAGAAACATCTGTACTCTTTTGTTTATCACACCACTATTCACAATAACAAAGACAGGGAACCAATCTACTTGCCCATACAAGGATGAATATATAAAGAAAAAATGTGTATATGCACAATTGAATACACTTCAGTAATTAAAAAATGAAATCCTGTCATTTGCAGCACCGTAGGTTAATTAGCCTGGAAGATATCATGTTAAGTTAAATAAACCACACACAGAAAGAAAAATATCACAGGTACTCACTGATATGTGGGAACTAGGAAAAGTGAATCTCATGGAGGTATAGAGTAGAATGGTGGTTACCAGAGACTGGGAAGTGCCCGGAGAGGGGGATGAAGAGAGGTTGTTTAATGTGTGCAAAAATAGAGTTAGCACAACAGGATAATTACAGTTAACAATAAGTTATTGTATGTTTCAAACTAGCTAGACTATTTGGAATGCACCCAACACAAAGAAATACTAAATATTTGAGGTGATGGATATCCCAATTACCCTGATTTAGTCATTACACATTGCACGTGTGTATCAAAATATCACATATATCCCATAAATGTGTATGATTATTATGTGTCAATAAAAAACCTATATGGAAATAAATATAAAATTTTGTTGACAGAAATTTAAAGAAGATTCAAATAAATGGAAAGGAATGGATTGGAAAAATGATATCGTTATTCTGTTTTCTTACCAAGGGGATATATTGAGAGTTCCCTAGTTCTCAAAGATATATGCCTACCATCACTAAGCTTCCGATAGTCAAAATTGATTAAGGTTTGATTGCCATTTGTGTCCCCTTTCTTTCTGCAGTGGAGATGCTTTGGATGTTTTCTGTATGGTAAGTTTTGACTAACTTGGTACAGCAACATCCTGCCCCATCTCATTACATGTCTGCATACTGAGAGGAAGCAGATTGATGGCAGGGATCTCCTTTGAAATCTGTTGATAGGATCCACAAGCTAATGCTTTTTTTCAATACTCCATGGCCCTTTAGGATTACAATATGGCATTAACACATGAAAAGTCATTTTCTTACTCTTTGCCATATGCAGAATAGTTGAAAAATGTTGTTTTCATCTATTTTATAGTCATTTCATTATAAATGCTTTTAATACAACAATGTATCAAAATGTGCAGAATGTCTCTATACAACCTATTATTACATAGGTTTAATTTTTGGTGAGAATAAAGTCATGATTGATTTCATAAGTTTTAACTGATCTTTGGATAAAAAGGAGTATAATAGTGTGTGAGCATCTCTCTTCCTCCTGTGATATAACATAGAAAATCTACTATTATTTTATTCTCAAAATTATCAGGCTAAATCTACTTCCATTCTGTGGATTTCAGAATCTCTGCCACTGACTTAAGTTCTATGAAAATAATTATTAAATAAATATGGACATATTAGTTTACTCCATTTTCAGTGGTGGTTATATTTCTTGTAGGAGGGGTTTTATCCAAATCTCTGAGTTACAGCATATATTGAGTAGCTTTAATTTAGAAGTTTCAAATTGTGTCAAGTGCTAGAAAGTTGTTATTAGTGCTTGTTTATAGTAGGCTTAGCTAATTTATATAAAAATCAGTTAATATCTAAAGTACTCTGTATATTCTTGTTACATACATTTTTCTCTTTTAGAATTAACGACATGACTTACATTCCACGATATTAAGTCATGAGAGCATATTGATATATCAAAGACAATAGAAAATATGAAAAAGTTGAAAAAAATTATTCATTCTTATAGCATATTCTGCTGATTCGTGTATGTGTGTGAACTTATAGAGAGTTCTAAGAATAAAAAATAAGTGGAACACATAAACATTTTCTATCGTTAATTCTAAAATTTAAAAACTCCTTATTTGTATATACATACATAAATAAATACCACGACTCCAACTTATCTTAAAACATTAATGTATGTTCTCCTGTGGTTAAATGGAAGTTATATCTTAAAACTAAAATTTGGTGAGGCTATATCCAGAAGTGACTAAAGTAATTCTCTCCTTCATTCTGGTCAAATAAATGTATACTATAAACTTCCATCTTGCAACTATCTTATTACAAATATGTATCAGTTTCTGTCTTTAAATCCTCAAAGTCCAGCCTCAAAATGAAGAAAATTTCTGACTTAAAGACATAAGCAAAATCTAAAGTATTTTTATTGCTTCTGCTATTTGGGGTTTAATTGTCTATTATACAACTTTATGAAACTCATGAAGGGCGTATTTGTCCAAAGAAAATAGACTTGTAAAATACTATTACCTAAACATCTGCTATCTTTACATGTAAGATCAGTTTTAGATGACAACAAACAGGAGAAATAGTGCTTTGAGGCTAAACTTTGCATTTCAGCCTATTCAGCAATCTGTAGAATATTTTCCTATAATTACTATCATTCGCTATCAAACGCGCTCTATGTTTTTATTATGAAGGTTAAAAAAAGAAAACACTTATGATGTATAAATGTTTGACCATTTCAACACAACAGCAAAACTTACCCACACATGAACCCCACTGAATATTTATTTATTCAGATAATCAAAATAATCTGCTAGAAATTATATGCTGGGTAGACAAAGGTGTACAGTTTGTAAAGATTCAGTGAGTTTATGACTGGTTTGGTTATTTTCTTGATATATTACATACCGGTAAAAGTCTTTAAAACTTTTATCGTTCTGTATACTGGCAGAAAAAAATAGAATCTAAAATGAAAAATTTTACTCAGTAGCAAATAAACATCTATTACCACCACTTATATTGAACAAAATATCCACAGAACATGCGCAAGTGCACAAACATTAAAAATACAAACATTATTGTGAAAAGTTACATAAGCACTACATAAATGGAGTTGTATGCTATGTTCATGGAATGAAATGCGATATTATAAATATGTCAATTCTCCCTAAACAGTTATCTCGATTCAGTGCAATTCTAGCCAAACTCCCAGAAAACAATAGTTTAATCTACTATATTGGCATATTAATTAATTATTTGAATAGATGTAGAAAATAAAAGGTATCTTTTATCAAAAAGGCATTATTTACTGTAAATAAATTACATAACCACTCACCTGATCCGATTTTATGACTGAAGAGGTAAACGTTGTTTCATTTCCACCCCCATCTCATCTAAGCAGCATCATGACACATGAATTTCTGTAATTGTTGTTTCATTTCTCTAGCTTAAGAGATATTGTTTTACCAACATTTTTTAATGCCCATTCATATACAATAACCCTGAGAACTGTAGGTATTTAAATTGTAACAATATTTTATAGCTAACAAAATCATGTCAGGGAAGAATTTTTATGAGGAAATAGGGAGTCGGAGGGAATATGAAGAGTCCATATACAGTTGATTAGGAGCTGAAAGTTTTAATTTATAGCAAAAGAATTTAAAATGCTGGCACGCTGAAGATAAAACTTTGAACTTTCAACAATTTCATCCAGTGACAACATTTTCTAACATCCGTTAATTATAGTTGTGGACTATGTTAACACCATGCTGTATTAAGTATAATTACGTTCAAGCGTAAAAAGGAAATAATGTCATTTTTGTGGTAAAAGTAAAATTTTGTATCTTCACTATTACAAACCTATTGAAGAAAATACATACATATTTCACTTACAAAAATAATAAATTTTTAGCACTGATGTTTAATGATGTTTGTCTTTTGGCTTTCTCAACATCAACAGCACATACTTGCCCATTAAAATGCCTTGTAAACCTCACCTATTGACCCACATTAAGACCATTGTTATATCCTTGCAATTATCCTTAAACTGTTGTTTGACCTGAACATGTATAATGGTAATTTATCTACCATTCACTTATCAACACCTCAGCGTTGTGTACCTTTAATTCTAGTAGAGATAACACCATATAAATATGTATGTGTGTGTATGTATGTATATGCACACAGTTATTTATATATGAAGGTATGGTCATACATGTGTATACGCATTTAATTAAAATAATTCATTTACTTTATAATAATATAACTACACTTTATCCTACGACTACTCAGAATACTTAACCTCACAATCATACTATTTCTTACTGTATAACTTTTTTACTGAAAATGTTTGGAAGCAGTTGACTTTTATCTCTAACTGGACTTTCGAGGCTTGCTAGGCATCCTTCAACCTACCAATGTATTCCATGACCTTTTTTCAGTTAAGTACCCACATTCATGAACTCATTTCTTTCATTTTACTAATTGTTCTAAAAATTTGGTGAGTATATTCTGGAATGATTCTATTAGGCAGAGTCATGGGTGATTAAATTACTACAAACTTAAAATTGAGTATCTTTATTTAGCTTTGGCACTTGGTTTATACTGTGGCTGGGTTTATAACTGCACGTTTTATCAGGAATGCATTTGGTTGAGAGTAACAGGAACTCCTCTCAAAATGGTTAAACAAATGAAAGATTTATTTTCCTTAGGTACCTAGAAGTCTGAAGATGATTTGGCAGTTTAGTGACATCATCAAGGAAAGAGGTATTATGCACCTTGCAGCAACAGCATCCTTAGTATTTACAGTTTTCATATTCGTGGTCACATGATGATCACCACCCGCTTGCTCTCATGCTGATGTCCTAGACAGGAAAAGGTTTTTTAAAAGCCTTAAGTGCTTAGCTTCATTTTAAGAGCTTTCTCACAGGTTCACCCTCAACTAATTGTAAATGAGACTAGCTTATCAAGTATATTTTATTTCTCCAGTATCTGCAGCAGAGAAAGCAAACCTAAATAATCCAGAAGTTTTCAGAATCATTTTGGTTAGATCATGGAGTTAATTGTCATATTATCTTCTAGTATTCTTTATTTCTAAAAGTCTAATACAAGAGTGATTAATTTTCAAACTTAAGTGATAACCTCTACATTTTATCTGGAAACTTTGGGTATCTTTTCTTTCCCTTTCAGGTAATAAAATTTTTGAAGGATATGTCTAATTGGAAATAAATTTTAATTCAGTTTCTGAGCCATGTTTAGGTTTTCCATGCTGAAAAAAAAAATTCTTCAGCTTTGGGAACCTTTCAAATGTTTGATTATATTTTCTGTTTATTTTGGTCTGTTCTTTTTTTCTACAACTATATTAGGTACATATATAAGTTCTTAGGTTTCTTCTCTATGTGTCTTCACACTTCATTATTATTACTCTGCTTTTTTCCACATTCTAGAATTCCTTGGCTTTTTCTTCAATATTCTATTGATTTTTAAAAATATTATATTTTTAACTGCAAGGAAATTATTAGTGTTTTAATGTTTATATTTTATTCATAAGGTAAAAACTTTTCCCTCTTTTGTAGCTTCAATATATTTTCAAGTCTTTAAGAAGATACGCATTAGATGATTTTAAGTTTTATTTCCTTTCCATGAATTATCAACAGTTCTGCAGGGCTGCAGTTTTGAGTCTTTGTCTTTATTCTTGTAGTAGTCCTATTGGGTTTTCTTAAATCCTTGGTGAGTCTTTGATTTCTGTTTGTTTTTAGTATTTTCTATGTGTGTCCACAACAGGACTCAGGTGAGATTATGAACCTGCTCCATAAAGATTTTTTTCTCCCTGTTGCAATCTTGACTCAGTCCATGACCTGACCCCGTAAATGATCTTAGGAAACGATATACATGGCAGTATTAATGTGGTAGATAGAATTCTAAAATCATTCCAGGAATTCCCACTTGTGTGTATATGCCATGCACAAGATTATGAGTTAGATGGATTTTAGTCCCATGGTTCGGTTATATCATATTACAAAGTTGACTGTAAGATAGAAAGCTTATGGGTGGTCCTGATATAATCGCATGTGCCCTGTAAATGCAGAGTTTTCTCCCACGGATTGCAAAAGTTGAAGTTAGGGATTTTAAGCATTAGAAGAATTTGATACAATTGTTGGCTTAAAGTTGGAAGAATCATATGGCAAATCCAGCGAGTGGCATTTAGGAGATGAAAGCAGCTCCCAGATGATAAATAATAAAAAATGGGGACTCTGTCCTACAACTATAAGGAACTTAGATCTTTTTACAACATGAATGATCTTGAAAATGGATTTTTCCCCAAACCCTACAGATGAGGACTTAGCCTGAGATATCCTTTAATTTCAGTCTTGTGAGATCCTAAGCAGAGTATCCAGCCGCAGTGGCTGGACTTCAGACTTTGAGCAGGGACTGGAAGAACTGTGTAGAACAAGAGAGAAAAAAAATAAGTAAATAAAAGCAAAAAATAACTAAGTTACCTTGAACAGATTGTGGATATTAACAGTGCTGCTGGTAAGGGCCCAGAAGGAAGTGAGGAACATTTTAGAGAAATTCTAAATCACTTTTTAAAAGTCCGAGTTACAGTAAACAGACTTTTAGTAGAAATCTTAACTTTAAGAGCCCAGTGAGGACTCACAAAGAAGTGAAAACCCTATTATTGGAAAATGAAGCGTGTAATTTTTTACATTTTATGTAGCGATCATATCACAGCAAAATTGAGTCTTGAAATGCATAACTCATAAGCAATAAGGTTGCATATTTAGAATATTTAGCAAAATGTTAAAGGCATTGCCTTGTTTATTTTTGCTATTTATAGTAAAATGTGAGAGGTGATAGGTACATTGAGAGAACTGTTAAGGAAAAATGAAATTTTGATTTGGAAAATTCTGAGCTTATTGAGATGACAAAAGATGCTAAGATTCAGAAATGGTGGCTAAAAGTGTGACATAGAGAAAAGGGTGAGAGTATGGCTTACCCATTTTATGGTGAAATCTCAAAAATACTAATGATCAGAGTATTATGTCACTTCAGATTAAGAATACATTATAGATCTTCTCAATCAAGCCAAAGGCATCTAGAAAACCAAGACAAATAGATGCTGTCCCTCAGGCATCTAACCAGAAGCCAAAAACATAGAAATGATTTCTGTAACTGTTATTTTATGCCTATCTCACCATTTAATATTAGTAGTGTTGGTGGCTGACTATTATCTTTTTACTTTTTCTGGCCCAGAGATGGACAGGAATTCTGCCCCAAGAGGCGTGCTAATCAAGTTTAGGTGAGATTATTACAGAGTTTTGAGTGGATAAAATGTAGATCAAATTTTTGGAACATGAACCGACACTGTAATGGGATGAGACCTTTGAAGACGTTTAGATTGGATAAATAGATTTTACATTTTGGATGTAAATGAACATTTATGGGGTCAGATGGTGGAATATAGTATACACAATTCCAATGATGCCCACCTCCCTCATCTGTGTCCCATGGCTATTTGAACATTAATGTAGATACAGCTATTATGGGATTTTGCATATGTCTTCACAATCCCAAATCATTTGGGATTACCTGGGTAGGCTTAGCCCAATCAAGTACCAGGTGAGTCTCTTAAAAGCAGGGAGTTTTGATTAGCTGGTGGCAGAAATCAAAGACATTCAAAGCATGAATGGGATTTAATACGAGGCTGCTCACATAGATGGATCACATCCATGAGCAATGCTAAGATGAAGGACCTGAGAGCAGCCTGTAGAAGATAAAGGTGGCCCCAGGATGACAGCCAACAAGAAAAATGGGACTTCTGCCCTACAATTAGAAGAAACTGGATTCTTCCAACAACCTGAATGATCCCGTCCATAATTTTTTTCCCCAGAATCTCTAGAAAAAGCTTAACCTGGCCTGCTCTTTAATTTAAGCCTTTGGAGATTCAGCCAAGCCTGGACTTCTGAGCCATAGAGCTGTAAGCAAATAAATAGGTTCGTGATCATCTTTTACACAGCAAGAGAAAACTAACAAAATCAGCTACCTGAGAAGGGTTCTTCCCTCACTGGAATTTTGTTTTAGTTCCTCTCTTACTCCACAGTTTTCCAATATAACTAAAACTATATATTTTTAATTATTCCATTTTTCTATTTATCATAGTAATAATATACTCTATCACTACCAGCAACATTCCATCAGAAGCCCAAGTTTGCATTATTAAACATGAATAGACAGCTAAGAATGAGAAAAAATATAAGTTAAAACAGTGACATGAAAGAGCATGATCATGAGCAATTGAATCAAGAACTCCTAGAGAAACAGAATTTCAGAGAACTAGAAAAGAATAATGACAATTAAAATAATAGAAACAAAAAATCAAGACTGTTATAATAATTACTGACCTTGGAACTATAACAACAAAAATATTTGACTTTATTTCCAACACTTTTAGAGTTTTATATGTATTAATTTACTAATTTCTCCCAAGAAATGTATAGAATATTTACTGTTTTATCTGTGTTTTATTGATAGAGAAATTAAGTTACAAGTCAAGGTAAATAATTTGCACAAATCCAGGTGTCTAGCTAAAAGCAAAGCTGTAATGTGAACTGAAATAATTTCATTCCAGAGTCATGAAGGCAATACACTCCAAAATAAGGAAAAAATATCTTTACATATTCATATACAGACACATATATTTCTGTGTGTACATAAACATATATATTAAAAATTTTAAAAATTTCTGACATGTTTAGAGTATTAGTTCCATATAGGACTATAAACAGACATAGGAATATATGAAAATTATATATATAATATATAGACATAGAGAATGAGCTAAATAATATGAATTCTACATAATTGAAAATATAGAAGAGGAAATCATTAAGAAGTAACTAAGGAAATCTTAGATTTTTGAAGGTCATAACAATTGTCCAACATAGACTGAAATGGATAAACCATTTACACCTAGTCCTAGACATACCTTTATAAATTTTAGAACACTAGGTAACAAAAAAGAAAAGAAAAAAGTAAAACTAGGCTTTTAGAGAATAAAAAAGCAAAAACAAAAAACGTAGAAAAAATCCTATTTCAAAAATACTGGAATCTGAAAACTGCCATTATTTGTGATTCTAACAGCATTCTCTTTTGAGGGGTCCAGGACTTGAAATACTATACTAATGTGCATCTAGCTATGTAGTGAATAATGCATGCATTACTATGATCATGTAAATGAATTTCAATTTTTCTTTAATTTTTTTAATCAAATATAGCCAATACCCAGAAAACAGTTATTGCTATAAAGCAGAATATAACTATTAATAAATAAGAAAATATAACAACAGGATAAAGGGAGAATGATTGCATAGGAATAAGCACTAATGTCTACACCTTTCCTATAATAAGTCATTATCACAAATTCATAAATAAATACCTACTATACAAAATTCATATATAAATAATAAAAGCATACAGCAAAATAACTACATATAATTATGTAAATATCAAATTTTGGAATGGAGCAGGAGAGAAACAAAGGAGATTTAAGTCTGCTGCATCCTTATTTCTCACAATACAATAAATAGATATGTGCTAATCTGAAATATTAAGAAATTGATATTCGAGCTTATTGTTAAAATTATGGATGTAACAATTCTGAGGGTAGGTGTGGGTTGAGGGAGAAGCTGTTGTTTCTAAGAATAGCTTTCTAAGTGTATATTCTCTTGATAAACTAAATGTTGCTTCTTATTTAAAAAATTTGAGTAAGCTTTCATCAAATCATATATCCAAACTCTTCTCTGGATTCAGTTGCAAAATTGCAATCATAAGTCATGTCTTCTTGATTAAATGTAAACATGGTAGTGCTCACATTGAATTTGAAGTTTTGTTGGAGTTGATGCATGCGAAAATTAACATTTCTTTTACAAAAAGTGTATACTTTTAAAAATCAATAGAATATAGTATTGTAAAATTATATCACTTTCTGAAAATTCATTGAATCCTAAAATTTTCATTTATTATTTATAAATTGTTCTCCAAATATTCCAACTATTTAGTGTCTCAATATCCATCTATAAGGTAGAAAAACAATTTTTTACCAACCTATCTGCATGGTAATATTAACAGATAAATCTATCATAGTATATGAAATATATCCTAAATTTAATAAGTATTTTTGAGTCATTCATTTGAAAGCATCGTGTAAATGACAAAACTCTACACAATGGTAATTACTAATGCCAGTTTAGTGAAATCCATCAGAATTAGAGCATATTTAAGAAGGGCTAACAAAAATACAGTACAAAGCCATTTACTAGATAGGGATTGACAGCATTTCACTTAAAATCCAATTAAGCAATATAAAGATTTTTAATTGTACAAATAATGGGGCTACAACCCAGTCTTCAATTTTGGAATATGATTAGAAACAGTTATATATATACATATATATATATATATTTTCAAATTATATAACTGTGGATAAAGGTTATATTAAAAATATGTTCCAAATGTAGCATAGAGAAAATAGACTTATACGGGAATGACTTACAAGGCATTTACACTGTAGCAGCAGGTCACAGTCAAGATACTGTCAATGAGAGACAGACTGCCAATACCTTTTACGAATCGTGAAAAATGATGTTTGTCCTCAAAAAGTAGGAAAATAACATACTAATTCTACATATACCTACCCTTAATTAGAATAGTACACTATGGCTTAAGTAATCATTTGTGTTTAATAAATGATTTTTAAAATTAAACCATCATGTGTTTCAAAAATACTTGTTTTCATTGGCTCTAGAAAGTAGGCACATACAAAATGATTCAATTTTAAGGCACTTGGAAATGAATAAGTGCACTTCTATGTTTCCTGGACTATTATTAATATATGCTTATTGATAGATTATTTCTTTCAAATAACAAAGGGAAAAGTTAGTTAAAATTCTTCTTCCATCAGAGAGGCTTGTCATGTGTCCTGACTCTTTGAAACAAAGCCAGGATCCTGCATTATCTCCAAATAATATGTAGCTAACACAAGAATTTTGCATTTAAAAGTTATCATATTCTAGAATAAAATAACGTTTATAAAAAGCAGTAAAAATGAACCATTCCAAAACCAATTAGATTAGTGTTTTGTGACTTATGGTATATTGGTTTCTTTTAGAACAGATTACATTCATTTCAAGTCATTTGTTCAGCCCTGAAAATATAAACATTTTTTGCCATTGTTTTCTAAAGGGCAGATCGTGCCTTTTCCATTTGGTATACTATTCTCAAAATGTCACAAAATGGCAAAGAGTAAAGAATCCTAGAGACCAAGAGAAACAAGTTTTGCATATTTAATTATAAAAGACACAGCAGGAAAATATTCCCAAGGCTTTTCAAATAATTTTTATCTAAAATATGCATGAATATTTCATTTAAGGATATATTAAATAGAAAAATAATCATCTCTCGATTACCTGTGTACGATTTTGCACTTAAACATGTTCATGACGGAAAACATTTAGAAATACTGTTTAAATGAGGGCATGGTTAGAATGAACATTGCTTCTAAGTCTATGCTTCTCTATCTTTTCTTCTCCCAATTTATTAAGATAGATGATGATGACTGATTTTTCTTAACGTTATGATGTGATTGAATTTTTGGAAAATTTTGTAATTTTCCTCTGTTTGCTGAAAAACGTTATTTTTTTGTGTGTGATCTCAAGTCATTCTCATGCATTCTCAGTCATTCTCATGCTTCCCAATACAGTTATGCAACTCTTCTGATGAAACTTAAATGTTAAGGCTAATTTCCAAATAGATATATTAAAACACTAGACATTGTTACCTTATCATGTCACATGTAACGCAAACCAAACATGACCCAAACTGAAGTCTTATCTCCTGCCTGTATCCTGCTTGTCTCTTGAATTCAGTGGTATGTCTGTGGTATAATCAGTTACTTTCAAACTGAAGGCCTGGACACCTCAATGATTTACGTATTTCCATCACTTCCTTGTGTAATCAGTCTTTACTTTCTGTAGATTTCACCTCAAATATGCACTTCCTTCTTTAACTCTTTTACCACTGTCTAAGTGCACCTTTCACCATCTCCTGATCAGAATTCTGTACTACACTCTTAACAATCAATATTAAATTTTTCACCCATAATCAAGGACCTTATTATCAACCCTACCTCCCCCACATATTTCTACTGGAGTCGTTTTCTACAAACTAACTTTGGTTATGCTATCATAGTCATTACTTATCTTCCTCAATTTACAGTTGCTCTTAGATTGCATTGCAAATACCTTAGCATGGCATAAAAGCTTCATCAAAATCTGGTCCCCGCCAAGACCTTAACCAATAGCCTACTGTTGACCAGAAGCCTTAACAATAACACAGTTGATTAGCAATTAGCATATATTTTATATTATATATATACATAATACAGTATTTTTAATGATAAAGTAAGCTAGAGAAAAGAAAATGTTATTTAAGAAATCATAAGGAGAAGAAAATATTTACTACTCATTAAGTGTAAGTAGATCATCATAAAGGTTTTCGTCCTTATCATCTTCACATTGAGGGGTCTAAGGAAGAGGAGGGCCGGTCTTGCTGTCGTAGAGGTAGCAGAGGCAGAAGACATGGAGAAGGTCGAAAGGGAGGGAAGAGAGGCAGGCACACTCAGTGTATCTTTAAGGAAATACACCATAATTTCTGACTGACTTGTTTTTTCATTTTTCTAAAAAGGTTTCTGTATAGTACCAATTGTTTTTCCACCATTTGCTTTAGTTTTAGTGCCTATATCATAGAAGGGTTCATGTTGTAAAGGATGTCAAAAGAAGCCTTGAATCCTTAGCATTCTTCTGTCAATTGTCTCATGTTGATTTGTTTTCTGGAACTGTTTCTTCTATTTCTTTGTCTTCATTATCTGGCACTGGTTTGCAAGTACTCATCTCCATCATGACATCTTCTGTTAATTTCTTTGGTGTGATGTCTTTTAACTCTTGAATTTCTTCAAGAGCTATATCTTAAAATCGTCATCTTCCACCTTTTCTTATGTGGATGTGCCATATGCACAATCTCTTTCATGATTTCCTTGATTGGCCATATAATAAATTCTGTAAAGTCAGGCACAACATCTGGACACAGTTTTCTGCAGCAGGAATTTATTTTTTTGGTCTTGATGGCTCTCACAGCTTTTTCTGTAACAATAATGGCATCTTCAATAGTGTAATATTTCCAGACTTTCATGATGTTCTCTCTATTGGGGTTCTCTTCCATATCTCTAAAAATCTTTTCCATTGATAAACATGTGCAATGAGCCTTAAGGGTTCTTACGATTCCTGATCTCGAGGCTGAATTAGAGAAGTGGTGTTTAGAGGCAAGAAAACCACTTTGATACTTTTTGTGTTGAACTCATGGGATTCTGAGTGACCGGGAACATTGTCCAGTATCGAAACAATTTTAAAAGGCAGTCCCTTACTGGGAAGATATTTCCTGATATCGGGGGAAAACCATAGATGGGAGCAATCCAGAGAAAGTATTCTCATTGTCCAGGCCGTCTTGTTTTACAACCAAAAGACTGGCAGCTGGTTTTTATCTTTTACCTTCAAGACTCAGAATTAGCAGTTTTATAGATAAGGGCAGTGCTAATTATAAACCTGACTGCATTTGCACAAAAAGTAGAGTGAGCCTATCCCTTCCTGCCTTAAATCCTGGCGTTCTCTTTTCCTTACTAATAAATGTCCTTTGTCCCATTTTTTCCAGAACATGGATACTTTTGACTGTGTTAAAAACCTGTAGACTCTCTTGAGATTACAAGATTCACCTTTAACAAATAAATATACACTTTCAAGTAATATTATACTACTTCATAAACAAGTGGAGCGTCCCACCCAACCTTTATGCCCTCACTGTCAAATATTTTAATTCTACATATTATAACTGAACACATTGCTGATTTAAACTACCAATAATTCTTTAAATAAAAAATGTACATAGACACAGGATAAAATGAGCATTCATATATTCCCACAATCTCACTCTCTGTACCATGTGGTATAACTTTCCCTTATCCTGGAGAGCTTTCCTTAGCTTTTCTTTTGTGGATATGCTGGTAAAAAAAAAAAAAAAAAAAAAAAAAAAAAAAAAAAAAAAAAAAAAAAAAAAATGCAGCTTTTCATCCAACAATATGTTTATTTAATATTTATTGATAAAAAAAATTTTAATGAAAAATTCTGCATTCACATCTTTTTTGTATCATCCATTGTTTTTGCATTCATTCTTAACTGATTTATCTTCTTTATAGTTCTACTCAATTGATTTTGCTTATTTTCCTATATCTGAAGGTTGCTATTTTGGTTAATTTGGAATCCACAAGGCTATAGGGCTTTGAGCCTGTCACTGTAAGAATGTAAGACCTCTAAACTGTAAGGTTGTTCCATTGTAGGACATGTGATGGAACAACTGACTGAAAGACAGTAAGATTGAGAGACTGTGATAGAATGAGAAATCAAGATTGTGAGCCTCTGATTGTGCCAGACTACAAGAACACAAGATTCCTTTCCATCTTCCATCCCTAACCTCAAACTTTACTTACCCCAAAAGTTCTCATAGAAAATAATTATTTGTTGAAGACAATGAACTTTTTGTTTGAGGTTCTTTCACATTTAAATCCAATATGCCAGCCCAGAGTTGATCAAAATGTGGCTATTTTTTTTTCCAAATGTTATTATTCCCAGCCTCACCAACTGGTCCCATGTCTGACTGGTCCCTTGCTCACTTAGGAAGGGCTATTCCCTTTATATACATAATATTTTTGTGTCTACGGCTCCTTATTATGACTTTAAAGAAAACTGTGATTTTCTTTAGTCCTATGATTTCTCCTTGTTTCTGTATGAATGATTAGTCGTGACCTTCTACAACCTATTCATAAGTGGACTTTTTCAGGCCCCATTTCAAAGTATTTTTCTGAGTTGGACTCTTTTATTCTCCTATGCAAATAGGATGACTATTAGAAATGATGGCCCATTACTTTTGTAAGAGTATGTTGTTAATATCTCTATTTTTCATATAGTGTAGATCTATCCATCAGTTTTAAAGTATCTAGCAATCTACATCTCTGTTTATCTTTCTCTCTATGTATATATATATATCATACATAAGATTCTGTGTTTATTTTTTATATTTCAAGTCCCTACTATGTAGTATAGGATCATGAAATAATTATTAAGTAAATAAACAAATACATGAATGAATAAAGTTCTATAAAATGCATTTACAGTTAATCCATTTAAGTTTTATATATATATTTCTTTCTTATGGATGGGATTTTTAAGACTATACATAATGTTTTACTTTTTGATTAAAATTATAGAAATTATTTTGTATAATTAGGGAAAAACTAAGGTATGAAATAATACATATTGTCAAAAAGGAAAATCTAAGATTAATTATTGTCCTTAGATTCAATACATATTATCTGTTGCAGTAACTTTAGTAAATTTATTTCAATTTACTAATTTTTATCCACCGATTCTGTTCATAACTCAGGACGACGTGAATAATAGTCTGTTTTTTGAAAAAGAAGGTTCTGCAATTCCAAAGTCTCTTCATTGATGTATAACTTTTTATCTACTTTGCTTATGTAATCATTGACATTCCTGCTTTGCCTTTATATCTGGTACTCGTATGACCCCTGCCTCTTGAATACATGAATTCAGACCAATGTATGAATGGCAATAGGTTAGCACTACTCAGATGAGTCAGAGTCACAAGCTTGATAAAAAAAAAAAAAAAGGGTCAGGCATATTGTAAGATACCAATAATGCCATAATGTTAGTTCTTACAGAGTTCCTCACATGTGAAGAAGGAGAATAACTTTAAGCAGGAAGATAATGTCAATGGGATGGCTTTTTAATTCTTGTGAAATTGTTGATAATGAAGCTGAACTGCATGTCTGATTTCCTGAACTCCCGGCATTAAGTTGCCAATTTTCTCGTCTTATGATATTTCTGTTAGTTTTGAGTATACAGTTTTTTACATGTGGCTGTTTTATACAGTTCCACATCTTTTATTGTCTTCTGCCAGATGTTTGGTCAATTTAGATTGATATCTGAAGTAGCTTAACAGAAGGAAAGAATCAGTGAAATTCTCAGTCTAGCTATGGCAGAGGTAAGTCCAACTGAGACAGCTGAAGAGCTTTGGGAAAGAGGATCGGGCAGCCACACAGAATGTGTCATGCTGGGTCAGTCACAGTGAGCTACAGCAGCAGTAATGAGCAGGCCAAACCAACCTGAGCACTGATTTCAGGGCCAACCTTGGAGGATACATTTTAAATTTAACCACAATATATGTGTGATGCCTAAAAGAAATGTCTGCCTCTCAATAAGACTAGTGGAGGTACTGCCTGATGTCAAACCTTATTCCTAACCTTTAATGCCATCCTCACATAGAATTTTTGGGTGCTGGTTAAGACATAAAGAGTGTATCTTGTAGCTTTCTATATGCTAAAGCCGGGCTTAACTCTCTCCTTTTTTTCTTAATTCTTGAAAGTATAGTGCATTTTGTTATCACAGTTTCCAAATAGGCTTTGAAATGTGATGAGCAATAAGATTTAAGAGGTTCTATTAGGAAAAAAAAAAGCGTTAGTACTATTTAGTCTACAAAAGAGAAAGCTCTGGGTATCATGGCAACTCTTTCCTTAAACATGTAAAGTTACTGAAAGAGTAGCGTCATCCTCCTAAGCTATTTTCCATTTCTAGGAGTGAACTGAAATGTGGAAAGGCTATTACTAAAGAAGACTGGAGGAAAATTAACTATGGAAGAAAAAGTACTCTAACTGTAAGTGCC
>RJWJ010004547.1:62367-75368 GCA_004363605.1 Indri indri
GCATGTGCCACCATGCCCGGCTAATTTTTTCTCTATATATATTTTTAGCTGTCCAATTAATTTTCTTTCTATTTTTGGTAGAGATGGGGTCTCGCTCTTGCTCAGGCTGGTCTCGAACTCCTGAGCTCAGAACGATCCGCCCACCTCGGCCTCCCAGAGTGCTAGGATTACAGGCTTGAGCCACCGCGCCCGGCCCTGTAAGTGCCTTTTAAAATGTAATTAACCAATACATTTTACTTCCCCAAGAAAGAGGCTCTCATCACAGAAGAGTTGCGAGGAACTTTCTCTGAGTATTTGATTAGGTGATCATGGGAAATTCTTTTAAATTCCTTAAGTGCAATTCTCACAGACGTGTGAAGAATAACTAAGTAACTAGATGCAAAGAGGAAAATACAGTCCAATTCAAATAAAAAGGAATATTACCTTTGCTAAGTACATCTTAAGGTCCCTTTATTCTCCAAATGAATGTATGTTTAAATGACAAAAACAATACTTTGAATGTTATATATTTAGACCTTCAAAATAGACCCTGAGATTCTTTGCTTAGCACTCTTATCTTTACAAAGAGTTTAAATGTTGTATAAAATACACATGGAGAATTAATCATGATTTTTGAAAGTGTTATATTTTACCAATTTGGACACTTATCATTATAGTAGTCAAACTAATTATCAATATTATGTTAAATCTTGGCAGATTTAAATGCAAAGCATTTACTAGAAAAGTGTAAAAATGCATATTCATTATTTCTTTCTAACAAAAGATAGTTTTTTATGTAATATTGAAACAATAACAAAGTAAGGTTATTTTTCAAAGAAGAGGAGACTACAAAAAAGCTCAAAGAAAATGTAGAAAGTTAAAAATTAAAAAGAAGAATGTAGTTGGAACAAATTAAAGTCTTTGTTATAATTAGGGGAAAATTATAACAGCTTATTGTATTGAATACTATTCTTTCTGCTTCATAACAACTCAGGCTTATCAAAATAGGTTAGCAATTGTTTTCGAAACCAACATTATTTATGACATAATGTGTAGTCGTTTATACACTTATTGACCTTCTGTGGAATAAAAGTTGAATTCCAGTTACACTATTCAAAACTAAAAACATAAGCTAAACTGTGCAAATAAGCAAGAACTTCACATTGAAGTGGGACAGGAAAATTAAAGTTTAAGAATTTTCTTAACTGTTGTATTAATATTTGGCAAGTAGAGGAACATTGGAAATACTAAAAATACATGGAAATTGGGTCAATGAAGAAATGAAAAGAAAAAACAAACAAATTATTGAAATAAATGAAAATGTAAACACAACATACCAAAACCTGGGCTACAGCAAAAGCAGAAGGAATTTTATAACAGTAAATGCCTTTTTTAAAAAAGGAGGTAGACTTCAAATCAACAACATAATGGTGCACCTCATGAAAGTAGAAAAGCAAGGAAAGACAAAACTCACAATTAGTATAATGAAGAAAATAATACAGATCAGAGCAGAACTAAATAAAATAGATTAAAAATTACCATTAAAAAGGATCAGAAAACCAAAAGTTAGCTCATTGAAAATATAAATAAAATTGATAAACTGTTATCCAGATTAATGAAGAAAAAAGAGAAAAAGCACAAATAAATAAAATCAGAAATGAAAAAGGAAAAAATATAAGTGCTACCACAGAAATACTAGAGACAATTATGAACAGTTATATGCTAACAAATGGGAAAACCTACAGAAAATGGATCAATTCCTGGACACATGCAACATACCAATACTGAACTTGGGGGAAATAGAAAATATGAACAGACAAATAATGAATAAAAATATTGAATCATCAATAAAATGTCTCCCAAAGAAGAAAAGCCCAGGACTGAACAGCTTAATTGTGAATTCTATCAAACTTTTAAAGAAGAACTGACACCAATTTTTCTCAAACTATTCTAAAAAATTGTGAAGAAATGAATTCTTTATAACTTACTCTATGAGATCAACATTACCCTATGCCAAAACCAGAGAAGTACACAACAACAAAATAAATAAATAAATAAAACTACAGGCCAATATTCCTGATGAACGCAATACAAAAATCTTCAAGAAAATAGTAGCAAACTGAATCCACCAACATATCAAAAAGAAAATACACTATAATCCAGTGGAATTTATCCCAGAGATATAAGGATGGTTCAGCATATATATACATCAATAAATGTGATACATAACATTAACAGAATGAAGTATAAAAACCATATGAACATCTCAGATGATGAAGAAAAAGCATTGATAAAACTCAACATAACTTCATGATAAATACTCTCAAAAAATTAGGTATAGAAGAAACACATCCCTACATAATACATGACGAACCCACTGCTAAAATCACACCGAATGAGGAGAAGTTGAAAGCCTTTCCTTCGAACTGGAACAATACAAGGAAGGATTTTCACTTTGAGCACTCATTGAAAATAGTACCGGAAGTCCTATCCAGAACAACTAGGCAAGAGAAAGAAATGAAAGGCATCCAAACCGAAAAACAATGACTCAAATGGTCCCCTTTTGCAGATGATGTGATCTTATATATAGAAAAACCCGAGGACTCCTTCGAAAAAATCTCTTAGAACTAATAGATGAATTCAGTAAAGTTGCAAGACACAAAATCAACATAGAAAAATCAGTAGTGTTTCTATGCATTGCATTGAAAAACTAGCTGAAAAAGGAAATCAAGGAAACAATTTCATTTATAAAAGCTACAAAAATGCCTATAAATAAATGTAACTATGGTGGTGAAGGTCTTCTAAAATGAAACTACAAATATTGATGAAAGAAATTTAAAGGACACAAACAAGTGGAATGACATTTCATGTTCATGGATTGGAGGAATTAATATTGTTAAAATGACCATATTTTCCAAAGCAAATTAAAGACTTGATGCCATCCTTATCAAAACACCAATGACCATCTTCTAAGAAGTATTAATAGAAAAAAAAAATTCTGAAATTTGTATAGAACTACAAAAGGCCCCAAATAGCTAAAGCAATACTGAGCAAAAAGAACAAAGCTAGAGACATCAAACTATGTCAAGGTGACAGATATCCTAAATACCTTGATTTGATCATTACATATTGCATGCATATTTCAAAATATCACATATACTCCAGGAATATATGCAATTATTATGCATCAATAATTTTTAAGGTATGAAAGGAAAAATATTTTTAAAGATTTAACAGAATTCAGCATGACCACTACAAAAACAGTAGTCAGATTCCACAAGATATTTCTGCCTGGCTAAAGATATTGAGTTCTTTACACAGCTTTAGGATTAGGAAAACTATCACCTTACTTCCAAAGAATAATGACTATAAGGGGCAGACTGAGAACTCTTGATGACTGTTGAGAGCAGAGGGGACACTGGGCCAAGTCACAGGTATGATACAAACCAACTTTCATTAAAAAGTACAAATTATTATTATTATTTTAAAGAGAAGGGCACGGAAACTGACATCATAACTTAATCTACTATAGTTCTGTGTAGAGAATGTTTAAAAGTACTGGCTTGGAAATAAGAAATTCAGATCTACCCAGTTGTATGCTCTTACAAAAGTTACTTACCTCTTTGTTCCTTTTAAATGTCAATGCAACTGTGAAAATTAAATAAGTCATGTAACATGCTTAAAACAAGGTTTGCCACATTGTAAATACTGAATGAATGTTATCCATGTATAGCTAAATTTACTCTCTATTACAATGTTACTTTTATATAAAGTAATCATACTATATTCTCAAACCATGTAGGGTAACAACTATTACAATCTCCTTTGAAATTATAGTAATACAAGGAATGTGACTCAGAAAGAGTTCGTGTGAATTGCTCAACTTACATTGTTTGAAAGTGACATAGGTGGGATTTGAACTCAGAGCGTGACTCTACTTTTTAAATTTAAATACTTCACCATACTGCCTTTTATTTTGAGAATTATGAAAGACAGATTTTTGTAGATATAGATATAGATAGATAGACAGATAGAAATAAAACCAGGTTAATAGAACAGAGGCATTTGAAGAAAGTAGAACAACAAAGTAGGCAACTGTCAGTCTGCCTTCTCCCCATAGATTTTAAGACCTTATATACAGAGCATATTTTCACATTGCTAAAAATTATGGAACACTGTGGGTTTTTTTCGTTGCAGCCCTAACTAGTAATTTTATTGCCTTTCCTTTGTAATTCATCCATAATGTGATTTTTGGGGGCTATTGACTAAGAGTAACTGGAAGTGCAAGGGCATCACCATAAAATTACTTGTGACAGAGGCTGTAGATTAATACAAATGTCTTTCCCCCAAGGGCATTCTTCTGAAAATACAATACCAAGAATTAAAAGCTGAGAATTCTTTACCCTCTATAGAAGAAAATGTAAAAGACAACTATATGAATATCCGTGGTATTAAAAAATGGTATTAACATTTTGATTCAGATAAGAATTTACCCTATGGTAATTTAGAAATGATTAGAGAATTAAAGATTTTATTCCAATTGATTATGCTGAGATCTATCAATAGGTATGATTAAGAAGGACACTTATCATTTATATTTTCACACATTTTTCCCGACATTGAAGAATAATGTTTGGAATCTTCTTTTTAGAAAGGAGATTTGCAAGAGGGAAGGATAAAAAACATGGTCCAACCATTACTTAATTTCTATCAAATGATAATGAATGAATGAATTAATAAAAGATATAGTAATCTTTTTAATATATCATAATCTCAATTTCCTCTCTTGAAATTTGAGTTGTCATTCTACAGATCCAAAAACATTTAAAGCATTATCTTAGTATGCTAGAGACAGTATGTTCATTTGTTTGTTTTCAGGACATACCAAGTTTATAGCTGTTGGGCTAAAACAATAACAGAGCCCCTTCCACTCACAGAAGTGTATCTATTTAGACAAAAAATTATGTAGTTACTCTATTTTACCTATTATATATCATCTATATACCTATTTTATACATTGATTGAAGAAACAGCTTGGCAATAACTTATAAATAGAAAAATCTCATATTTTAGAGATACGATCCAGCATATTTCTAAAAGAAATTTGTTCTCACATTTAAGAAACATAAACAAGAATGTTTAAGAGAGAAATGCTCAAAATAAGTAAAAAGTGGGGAAAAAAAGATACCCATAAATAAGACAGTGAATGTTTAAACCATGGTGTATTCTGTGATGATATATTACATATAAAGATAAATGAATTAGAACAAAATAACTTTTTAAAGTTTAATAACATATATACACATATGTATGTATACATATAATCATCCCTTATTTAGAAGGCTAAATAATTTAAATGAAAAAATATACTTTGTAAGTATATATGTGAATGCTATAAATTATGTTAGAAAACAAAGTAAGATAGTTATTAGCACTGACTTTTAGATATGACTTTATCAAAGTTGGGGTGAGGTGAGGAAGAAGAAATGGAATAGAAATACATATTTCCCCACCCCAACTTTAAGGCCCCAATGCCTTAGCTCGTATGTGTGTCTGTGTGGAGGTAAGGGAGCTTGTGGTTATTTTATAGGTTCTTATTACATAATCATAATAAATAATTAACAAAAAAGCAGATTATGCATAGACTAATGAGAATATATTTTGAATCAAGAATTATAATTATCTTCTATGGAAGGGGGTCCAATTGCCTCACCCAACATACATATACATACAGACCACAGGCACACAAAGGCACTCAATGACAGATGATACTAACAATACATTCAAAACAAATGTGAACCAATTGCACTAAATTAGATTTATCATGAGAGCTGTTAGCATGATCAAGCCCAGAATATTTAAACATCGTATTTGACAAATACATCATCCTTCTGAATTGTAAAATAATCGTTGGTCATGTCTTACGTTGAGATTATGAAAACGAAAATTCCTTTTAAGTTCAATTTTAGAAATAAATAGATGTTCAAAGGATTCACTTATCTCTGTAATGTAACTGTAACATTCCACTTTAAAACAAGCCATATTGGTCACACTTACAGTAATAAAATCAGTGATTTTTCCACTAAGAGGTTTAATTGGCCTATTTTCATATATATTATTTCCATTCTCTTAAGAAATATGTGTTCAACTTGACAAATGCATCTTCATTTTTAAGGCATTTTGAACATATGCATCTCTCTCGAACAATCGATACTCTGTCATGGGAGCAATTACGTTACAAGGCCTTTCTCAGGTATGAAATATACAACTGGCTTCAAAAATATGTCTTTTCTGTATAGTTCAGAGCAGAAAAAATGTAGGAAAACATTTTATATAAGATATTCTGCCCTTTGGTTAACAGAAGATACTATAAACTATCATTCATGAATCAGAAACATAAATATAATAAGCAGATAATTTAAATTGGTGTCTAGATTCAGACTGTAGCCAATTAACTTGTGACTTAATTAACAAAGAATGAAAATAAGCAACCTAGTTTATATTTACATGGTAGTAAAAAACAAACAAACAAAAAACAAAAACTAAATCCTGGATAGAACTTGAGCCCATCCTTTGAAGTGAGATATCACAAGGATGGAAAAACATGCACCATATATACTCGCCATCAAATTGGTACTAACTGATCAACACTAAGGTGCTCACATGGCAGTAATATTCACTGGGTGCCGGTCAGGTTGGGGGTTTGGGAGGTAAACCCACAACTAATGGAAGCGGACCACACTGTGTGGGGGAAGGACACACTTGTAACCTTGGCTTGGGCCAGACAAACATGTTACATATAACCAAAATGTTTGTACCCCCATAATATCCTGAATTTTAAAAATAAATAAAAAAGATGATCTAGAATATTCAAAAAATATGTCTTGTATTCTTTTGTGAATTCACTTTTTTACTGTTTGCTTGAATTCACATAAAAACACATTCATTTTCCATTTTATTTTAATTATACTACTATATTCTCTTTCCAAATAAGTTGATATTATTATAAAGTCATACGAGCAACTTTTACAAAATTAATTTCAAAAACACTCAAAATGTATCATTTAAAAAGTTACTCAGTGCAGATTTCTTCAAAACAAACAAACATTATAAATATAGAGAATGCATATGAAGGTTTTGATTTATTTTCAAATTATATGGTATATCAGTAACAAATAGGCATATTTCATAACAGAAAGGACATTGTTAATAAAAAAAAAAAAATACCTGAAACTTAGGGAGGAAAATTCTCCTTCAATGATTTCAGCTACATGTATTTTTGTACATTCTTACAATTTTAGGAAATGCATATTATAAGGAAGTTACATTTTAATGGTTCCTGGAGACAGAATGCTTATGCCCCCTCAAACTTCATATACTGAAATCTAATCCCCCTGTGATGGCATTTGGAGGCGGTGACTTTGGTAGACGATTAGGTTATCCAGGCAAAGTTCTCATGAATGGGATTAGTGCATTTATAAAAGAGCCCCAGGGAGCTTCTCTGCCCTTTTTATATTGTGAGGATACAGTGAGGAGATGGCTGTCTTTGAACCAGGAAGAAGGCCTCACCAGGTGCCAAATCTGCCAGCATCTTGGTTTTGAACTTCCTAGCCACCAAAGCTGAGACAAATACATTTCTTTTTCATAAGCCAACTAATCTACAGTATTTTATTATATAAGCCTGAGCAGACAACACAGAAATGGGTACTGAAAAGTAGGGTTACTGGTATAAGAAATACCTAAAAATGTGAAAATGGCTTTGGAACTGGGTAATAATTCAACTCACAGAATATTCTTTCCTAAATATTTAACCTTGTAGAGTACATTGAATATTTTTATGCTGAGTTGAACTATGTTTTTTCTCTGTTTATTTTTTTTTTTTTTCATCTTTGGTGGGGGAATATAGGGGGTGTTTGATGATAGGCATTTAAAGGTAAATTGAAGAAGGAATACAAATCAGATTTTTTAAAAATCTATACCTGTGGATTTTTTTCCACTTCTTTCCTAGAGCTGTAATAATATATGCCTTTTTTCCTAAGGCATTCACAAAGTGCCATCTCAAGTAACTACACATCTATGATCTGATATTTAATCTTGCATACATGATGTCACCATCAACTTTTAGTTATAAAATACCTAGTTTTTTTACTTTTAATTTTTTATTATTATTTTGTTGATTGTTATATTAGTCTTAAAAAAAGAGTGAAACTGAAAGGAATCTCTGTTAGAATAAAAAATGGAGGGGCAAGAGGTAAAAATACTGCTGTGGATATGCTATAGCATCTAAAACAAATAAATATTTTATTATTTGAAATAGAGACTCACTCTTTAGGACACTCCACATCTAAATTGACACCAGTGTTCTGTCACTAGTAACACTTTCTTGTTTATCATTTTAGGTAACATTTGCACCAACTTTTTTTCTACACAACCATTATTTTGTTAAAATTGCCCACTTTTTTGTGCTAAATTCCATGTCATTGCTACCAATTTATAATAGAGCTAATATAGTAACTACGTATATGTTCCCTATGTCTTCATTTTATGCCTTCAAAATAAATGTTATAACTTATCAACAGATTTTTTTTAAAAAACCGTCACTTACTGTGTTACTCCATGAAGAATTTCCCCGAGAAGAGCATATCTATCATAAATTCGAGCTTTAATTAGGAGACCATCAGTCTCTTTTATATGTGTGATGGATTTATGGCTCCCACTACGGAAGTGAACCAAACCATGCAAAGCCAATCTTCCTAACAGGAATAAGTCTCTAAAACAGGACAAATCAAAGACACTTTAAGTAATAGAGATTCCCTATGTTCTTCATCAAATGTGTGGGGAAGTGTTTAATCAATGAAAAGTACCAAGTACTATTAAACAGAAACACTCTTGTATGTACTTATAACGTTGTGGAGTCTGACTTATAGAAGAGTGTATATAGAGTAGATAGGCATAGCAATTCAATCTTGGCATTTAACCTTTAGTTAATTAATTTTCTCAGAGTATGAGTGATCACCATTTTTATAATGATGATATAATTTCTTTCAACTCTTATAAAATAAAATCTCATAATAGCCTAGCAGAGTTGCACAGTTTCTTAGCATTTCATATTTATAAATCACATTAAAGCATTCAGCAACATTCTCTTCTCTTCTCCACATAAACACTTTATTCTTTAAAAGAGCATAAATAGACATTTAAGGATCAATGAAGTAATTACCATGTGTTGAAAATAGAGAATCCCTAGAAAAAAATTTATGACATTTAAATAGTTGGGGGCTGAGGCAAACTGCAAATAATACTGGAGGGAAGATGCATTAGTCTGATAAAAACTTTAATGGTGTAGCTTTACGATTTCTATTTCTTCTCTCTAAATTTCTTTTTTCTGCTAGGCATCTTCTCCAAATGTAATACCCTGTCTTCCAAAAAATTTCATATGACAATTATCTGATACTTCTTTCATATGCTCATGAATACTGAGGTCTCTGTATAAGACCATTTTATATATTCCTCATTTCATTCATTTCTGCAAAGTCCCTGATATAGTTCTTAATTAAAACTCCTATTATTGACTTTTACTCACAACATAATTAGCTTTAATGCCAAAGTAATATTCTTCAATTTCCATGAATACACACTTTATTTACTTCTACTAATATTTACACATCAAAATTACCATTATGTTGATCTCTCCTAACACAACAGTTGTGTGTAGTTTAGAAATGCATGCCATAGAAATCATATAGTTTTTCCTATTTAATCTGTGTAGCTGTAGCTTTTCTTGCTCAACTTTATTTGTGCAAGCTTTATTCCTTTGCATGTATGTGTGTGTGTGCGCATGTGCACTTTCATGCATCAATATGTTCCTCATGCTTATTAATGTGGAATGAATTTATGGCAATAAATAATTAATTCCATTTATTTTAATTTTTAATTTCATTAGTATTTTTAAATTAGTATGTTTATTTATGTTGCCAAACAATCTTTGTTTTATTTTTTCCTAAGTTTTAAGAATTTTAAATTTATAGAAAAGTTGCAAGAATATTTGCAACATGTCTGCTTTATTTCCCTCATTTACATATATGTCTATATTTTGCATACATATATTTTGTTTTATTTTGCTGAAGTGTATCAGTGTAATCATAGACATTATTACACTTAACACTAAATACATTAGAGTGTTTCTAATAAGGAGGAAGAAAAATTCTCCTACCTAACCATGACAGAATTATCACATACACAAAGTTTGAGCTATTGCAGGGCTCTTAACTAATATGAAGCTCATATCCAAGTTTCTCCAATTAGTCAATGTTATCATCTTTCCTTTATATTTTTGTTGCTTCTGCTATTGTTTTCTTCTCTCTCCCTTTCTTCTCTCTCCCTCTGTCTCTCTCTGGAGAGGAGGGATCCAATTTAAGATACAACCTTGCAGTTTAATGTACACATTACGCAGTCCATGTAATCTAGAACTTTGCCTCAGATTACTTTATTTTTTTTTCCTTTTGCATTTTGTGCTTTAACATATTTAATGAAAATAAAACAAAACAAGGCAAAAGGAAAATTACAATACCCTCTGAAAGCCAAGTTATTTTGTCTAAGAAAGAGTTGTCATATGAAAATTCAAACAATTCTTTATTTTTAAAAATTTTTTAATGTTTTAGTATTTTTTAACTAACATCTATTTATTTCTTAGTAGCAAAAGTCACTACTGAAAAGTAGTCTTTAACCTAAGGATAAGAGTAGATGAGAAAAAAATACATGAAATTTATTGCTAATTGACTTCTTCTACCAGTGTGATAGCTGCTAAGTTAACTCACTGAGTGTCATTTCCGTTTCCTGTATCGTTAGGACCCTCTGTCACAGTCTTGTTCTTTCTGCATTTTGCAAACTCTTCAGGCTCAGTAACTTCAGAAAAGCCTAGAAAACCTGAAAACTGCACTATAAATAGTCATAACAGGATGAACAGACAATCTATAAATAATTTTAAAGACTTTTAATATATCTTAAAAACATCCTAGAAGCTATAAATGAAATATGTTCAATATTAAGATAATCAATGCAAAATTTAATTTTGTGATTAGTTTTGTCTTCTGTCCTTAGTATTAGGTACTGTTCCAGAAAGCACTGACTCTACTTTTTCACAGAGAAAATGGGGGCCTTTCTGACTTTCAGATAATCTCTGATTTTTATATGATAAAACCAGAGAATTTTAGGAATGACTGAGGCAAATTACTGTATCTGTGATAGGCTTTGCCTTCATTATGTTTTTATTAGCATTTTTTTCAAGACATATCATTCATTTTGTTTCTTTGTAATTGTTTTATGTTTGCATATAAGGGCCTTTGTTATTTTTTATTCTGATTTCAAACTAATGTTCCAGAGAGTAAAAACAAATTTGAATCCTCTAATGAAAATTCATGTGAGCAATTTGTCATAAGTAGAATAGACACAATGGTATTATAGTTCTCCAGGGGGGGTGGAAATTCACAGTATGATCAACTTTTTAATAGGATGCATTTGAGTTTTCCACATTTACTTTATGTAACCTTGGCTGTAAACTCTGTTTATTTTCCTGTAATTTGAATTACAGATTCTATCTTACATCAAAATAAGAGATAGTTTACCATATAATAATAAAAATCCTGTCTTAGTTGAATGATACCCCAAATGTCATTATGAGCTACCTCATGCTTCCTGCTGTGTGCTTCAGGAAGTACACAAAAGTTCAGGCAGAGAAACAGCTAAACTCCTACAGCACTAAACAGTAATGATTGCCTTTTTCCGGCAGGTCCACCATTTAACCTGTAGATAACTTGACTATTTTATATGATGTACATGTAGTTAATTTAAGACGAGATCTGTTGTTGTATTTGAAGTCAACCAAAATTAGTTATTTTACAAAATGATAGAAGGTATAGTGGCAACCTGTGGTTAAATAGCTTATGTTGTCTTGATGTTAAAAGAAGATATTCTTTTAAAATTTTTATGGAACACATGATTTGATATCTGCAATTTTAAGAAAATAGTACAATGGATGGTAAGGATAAAGTAAGATTGACCTTGTGTTGAGTATTGTTGATGCTGGATGGTGTGTACAGTGGGTTCATGTAAATTGTTTCTACTTTTTTATATGTTCTAGATTTTTATTCAAAAACAAAATGGATTGAAAGCAAGATAAAAATGTTCCAGGTGAGCTCCCTACAGCTTGGAGGTGGTGTAAAAGCTCCAGGTTAGAGAGAGGCTTTTTCTCTGGTGAAGGACTGTGTAAGCCATCCTTAAATTTTTGATACCTGCTTCTGAGTCAACAGTTTTGTTTTCACTAACAACGCAAAGTTCTTAGGACAATTATTCTCAAAATAACTCTCTTTGCCTTTAAATACTGCTGTCCAGTGTGGTCATCTCGTGGTGCATTCAAGGGAGCTTATCCTCCCTGATGATAACATACCAGGTTAGTCACAGAGAGATCGGGAGGAATTGAGCAGTAGCCAAAGAGCCAAGCACAGATTTTAGATAAAAGGGGTACTGAGGAAACACAAAGAAAGAAAGCAACTATTCAAAAAGTATAAAAATAAGGGGGGAAATGTAAGATAGGGCAAACTTTGTCTTTTCTATAATTTTCAAGTAGTAACAACTGGCTCCATTCTGCCTGTTTGAAAAACTTGAATATTCCTTTGAAAAAAATGAGTGAAAGCAATTCAAATTATCTTGGTAGAATTTTGTGAGGAAAAGTCATTCCCTTCTTGAAATACAATTTATTTCTACTAAAGGTTTAAACTGAAATAAAACATCCTTTAGTTAGGAGAGATTGTTTTAAAGATTTGGCTCCAGGCCGGGCGCGGTGGCTCACGCCTGTAATCCTAGCACTCTGGGAGGCCGAGGTGGGCGGATCGTTCTGAGCTCAGGAGTTCGAGACCAGCCTGAGCAAGAGCGAGACCCCATCTCTACCAAAAATAGAAAGAAAATTAATTGGACAGCTAAAAATATATATATAGAAAAAATCAGCCGGGCATGGTGGCGCATGC